>JAWPHD010015057.1:0-57509 GCA_037043455.1 Cyrtodaria siliqua | reverse complement strand
GTGTCCCTGTAATATCTTTCATCCGATAGTCGGATTAAACTACAGCCCTTCTAATTTAGTTTCCCTACATTACAAATTAATGAGGGAAACGAAGAGATATGCGTTATACTCAGCTTATTTAATTATAAACTGGTGACCATCCTTCAACAGATATCAATAAAATAATGGAATCTGTTTTGACGATACGTTGTTTCATAATGTGTCATATATTACATGTTGAGCAATTACCAGCATGTATACACTGCTTTGCACCGTTACCGTTAACGGTCAAACACATCTTGTTGGAATGTGTAGACTTTGATCCTATGCGTCAAAGGTACTACACTGTTAATACTATGAAAGAGTTATTTGAAACTATAGATTTTAGTCTTATTTTAGATTTCCTGAAAGAAATCAGACTATATAAATCATTATAATATGTTCTTATATATATTTACTTATTGACGGGCATTTGTTGATTTACATATATAGTTTATATTACTACCTATCATCCATTATTTGTAAATAGTATCTTCATATATTTACATTAATTTTTAATTACTACTTCATTTCTTCATCTTTCATCAGTTTTTGCGCACAATATGACTTATTTATGTGTCGACGTGCCGTAAAACACCATTCATTCATTCATATATCGAGAATTTATTTTATCAACTAATATAATTCATCCAATGTAATTTGGTATAAACGTCGAACAAATGTTGCTGCATTCATTCATACTACAAAGTCAACCAAAAATACACAGCCGAAACAACAATTACAAGGACAACAAACAGAGGCATAGACAATAGTCCCATTCAAAATAATTGTTATTTTTATTTTTTAATATTTACTTTTATTTAGCATACAGTACACTGGTTAATTTACACAATATGACATTTTTTCTTGTTGTTTGATGTTCTTGCATTATGTGGATTGCGTCATAACACGTGTTGCAAGAAGAATATAATAATCCATCATGAGTATAGGAAGACGCCTCTCTAATAAAAAGTTAAAATCATTACGAAACTCTTCCGAAATACTTTTGAAATTAATAAAAAAAAAGAGGGAAAACACGACAACAAAAACACCATGATGCCTTCTTCTTGTAATCTATTTCAGTCACTTTAAATTATGAATGCCTTTATTGAATTGTCAGTTGTTACTCAAGCGGTCTCTCAGCCATACATAATACGTCGCTGCACTTAAACTTAATTGTCAGCTGGTTCTCTGTTGGCTTCCCATAACTCGACGCTTCTCTACAATAATTATATTGATCATAGTTTTTACCGACTCGGGTTTACGCAACTGCGAATTCCATTCTATGTTCATCTAAAAAAGCATGCGATCAATCAGACTGGATCACTAATTTTACCATCCTTGCGGGTATTGTTGACATGAGCAGAGTATTAGAATCGAGCAGTGCATCCGTGGAGTAACGTACATGATTTACCAAACATCGCTCTTACCCTATTGTCATCGCAAACAACCGGACAGTGTGCATAAAGATATCCCCGACAGGATATAATCTCTAACAAACAAGGCAGCATTATTAGGCAATATAAGTAAAAATATACATGATCATGTATATATAATATAAAACACAAAAGCCTAGACAGCTACAAAATAAAAAAATAATATGGTTTCTATACATTCTAATACTGATAAACAGTGCAAAATAAATACACTAGGTGGTGCAAAACTGGTGTATATACTCGTACTTAACATTTAATGTACTCTCCCTTTTGCGTGATTTGTTTTCTGCCTCTCTTCATCTTGCTATTGACTTATGTAAGATCATTTATCAATATATTATTTGAAATAGAGAAACGGAGAGTGAGGGGGTAACAATCTACGACATGATTCGTGAATGGCTTTATTTCCTTCCTGAAGGTAGCGCAAACGATCAATCGTAGCATTGTTGTATATCTGAATCAAATCAGCATGCAATGTTCTTGATTATTAAAGGAAAGGCATGGAATCAGTATTAGGGTTAGAGAATAGTTCATGGCGAGGATTTCTTTATTTACACTGTCCTGTTTTATTGGGATGACAGTAAGGTAAGTGTGAGGCTTGGTGCACCCTAGAACCTGGTTTATACCCCACAGTGGCCTTTTTTGCCACTGACGGTTCCAAGGAGGTAGCTCTAATGTCAACCCTTTTGTGTTTATGATGTTTTATCACATAACATGATTTCTGGGAGTGCAATAAAGCCATGACTTATTTCTCGTAATCCCAATTGTTTTACATGGTATATCAGACGCCTTAATTATTTATCATTATTTGAAATATTACTTCATAAAATGAATGTTAGTAACGTTACATTTTTTTTAAAGACATTTTCTATAGTTATTTTTCTGCATAAGAGATTTTCTTTATACTTTTTGTACAGTAAGTCTGTTATATATATAGACAGTGCAAAAATAATGGTAGGTAACCATAAAATTTAAAAAATAATGTGTAATGCCACCATCTTGTCAATCTGTCCAAAAAGTTGAACAAGTCCATGAAATATCTAAATAAGACATTTTTGAAGTCTAATAAATTATTCATTGGTTACAATTCTGCTACAATTGTATTAAAAGTAAAAAACATTTAATTATAATAACATTTAAAGCTCATCTTTATGTAAAGCCTAATTTCTTTCACAAAATCTGTTGAGACCATTACCACAATTTATGCACAAATTAGCCCATAACGATCATGATGACACAATTTCCTTTTTTTGGTATGTTCCCAATAAGAGAACTTGTTTAAACTTTCTAGGCACATAGTTTAACATATATAAAAACAAAATGTGCAATAAAAATGTTAAAATGTGGACCCTTTTACAGTTCGCCACTATGCTTTCCTCATTAATACTACGATGACCGGACAGGCTGTGGACCCTATGATGACGCCTACCTAAAACCCATTGGAACGGTGGCGTTTGATGTTTGTCTATGATCTTTCTTGTCGTGCCCTTAATGGTTTATTCTTTTACTGCTCTGGCTTCTGCAAAGTCATTGAGTACATTCATTGTGGCTTTCTAGGCTATTGTTTTTTTGTATTATATTTACATGAGCATATTTGTTTTTTACTTATATTGCCTATTGATGCTGCCTTGTTGGTTAGAGATTAGATCATGGCGGGGATTGCTTTATTTACACTGTCCTGTTTTAATGGGATGACAGATGGGTAAGTGTGAGGTTTGGTGCACCCTAGAACCGGTTTAAACCCCCAGTGGCCTACTTTGCCACTGACCGTTCCAAGGCGTTAGCCCTATTGTCAACCCTTTTGTGTTTGTGATGTCGTTTGCATTTATTATTGCTTTTGCCTTCTTGTTTGTCTGTTTGCGTGTTTGTTTCTGTGTTTTGTGGTTGACTGTCTTCCTTGAATGCTACTTTCCCTGTCCGATCTTTTTATATTTCTTTTTAGGTCCCCATGCTTGTTTAGAATTGTTTTTTTGGAACCCTACCCCTATGCTAAAAGGCCAAGTTTTGTATGAAATTATAAGAAATGTTATATTTTCATTTTTTTTTAGGTTCCTAATAACAGAATTTGTTCAAGCTTTCTAGGCACTTATAGTAAGACAATGTATGCAATTAAAATTATAGGTCACCATGCATATTGAGATTTAATATTGGTTTTTGGAACCTTACCATTATGCTTCAATTTTTTAATTTTATTTAAATTTTTACATAATGCTATAATGCTATATTTTCCCTATTTTATGTATGTTTATAATAATAGGCATATATATAAATAAAGAAAAAAAAAAAAGAAAAAAAAAAAGACGATAAATGCAACTAGACATCAAGAGTCACATTCCTGTAAACATTTTAGGAAAATCCATCCAATAGTTTTAGAAGAGAAGTCGCCCAAAATGCTGCGCATGAAAAACTACAGAAAATGCCTTTAAGGTGTCGCATTATTTGTAGGGCGAACGTATTTACAGCCGCGTAACGTAGCGACGTCATGTAAACAACAAAACGACGTCATCATTTGTCTTACAAATTGCCGCCGTATTTAAGGAAAATTGACAACATTAAAGTAAAACTATCACGTCGTAAGTGTGTTATACTATCACGTCGTAAGTGTGTTATGTGATAAACAGAATCTTACATTCGTGGCTGTGTATTATTGACTTTAATAAACTCGTTGGATAAAAAGAGCCTCGTATCCTATCATTTTATCAAACTCGTTTATTAAAATCAATAATACACAGACAGTCACTCTATATATCGTGCCTTTTATTCATCTTTATAGTTGTTGTTTGTTTCGCTGTGTGTTTTTGGTTGACTGTCGTCCTTGAATGCTACTTTTTCGTTCGATTTTGGATCTACTTTTACACTGTTTAGGGTCAATCCATATTAGATAGTATTCTATATTTTTTTATTTAGTATTATAATTGCATAATTTGCCTCAACAATTTCAATAAAATGCCGAATAATCTAGTAGTAACACGATCCTAAGCTCAATAAGGGTTAATACAAAAGTGTCCAGAATGTTTAATCATGCGTGTTTGCACTGTTATTACGCTGTGACGTGGATTATATAATCGGCTTTACAACAACGCTTCATATAATTGCATTGAATATTCATAGAATTAATAAAGCAGGGTTTTTCTATCTTGTTTGTGTTTGTTGCTTTCAGGAGATTCCTTTATCAGTATTTACTGACATTCACATTAGCGTTTTGTTTAGCACTGTGTGACGGCTATAAAAGTCACACCAACTGAAAATCAGTAGTGTTATTACAAACTGTTTCTTTGGAACATCGCTAGCGATATGTGTAGCTTTTAAGTAGAATACCTGTTAAGCTAGTTCTAGGGGTTAGAGGGGTTGCTTTACATATTACCTCTCATGAACATCCTTAATTCATCCGAATCTGCTACTTTTCTCTCTTGTGTTTCGCTTCCAAGGAGTTTACAAAATTTGAGATATCTTACATCAAACCGACTGGTTCTGACTTATTTTAGAAAAGAGTATGATAATGGATCTTTGAAAACGACAGAGCACGACACATACGAAATATTGCAGTCTTGGTTTGATTGAGACTGTTCATGAGCGGTAGTGAAATATGCTAGCTACCGCTCACGCCCTCTAGCCTCGGTTTGAGCAGAAGATATGAAACATATCATCAGTATCGCAACTACCAATATGGCATAACGTAGTATCTAGGGGATGGATCGCCAGACTATTATTCCTAATTTCATATAGAAATATGAATAAGATCGGACAGGGAAAGTAGCATTCAAGGAAGACAGTCTACCACAAAACACAGAAACAAACACGCAAACAGACAAACAAGAAGTCAAAAGTAATAACAAGTGCAAACGACAGAAGGTTATTGCAGGGTGACCCATTTGAACATTCATGCAACATAGTTATCTCGTATTGCAAGAAAAGTTACTTGTTATCGTGTGTTTTAGAAATAAAAACAATTCCAGCGGGTTTATATTGTCCCAGATCAATACCTGGTGTGCACGACTGAAGATAAACGATACCAAAGGCTGCAGTCTTGATGTTTTCCAAGTCCCACACACGCACAATATATTGCCACTGACAATATCTTATTTCTTACCTGACATGCGTTTTTATGTTTGATGATAAACAAATTGTCGAGAGATTTAAACAAATTGTCGAGAGATTAAACAAAATACAAATTACAACTTACGTGTTGTGTCCATCTCTCAACATCAAACGAGACCAATATGCAGCTTCGTCCTAATTTAAATGTGTTGTTAGAACGTAGCGTTGCTTAAAACACACATTTCCATTGTATTGTTTTGCATCTGACGTTTCAGATGACATGTCAACGATTAAATCTTTTCTGGCGTTTAAAATAACGGATTGACTGTCAACGTCAGAGGTATTGATAGGAATTTTAAAACAAATCAGCATTTTGTATAAACCGTGGTATAGATAGGAATGTTAAAACCGAAAACAATAAAAACGTGTTTTAATAAAACGTGTTAGATGTATAGTTTATAACAATGCGTAGGGTTGGAAAAGGCCACCCAGATGGCAAATGTGGTGGGTTTATATTTGGAAGCTCCGCAACTCATTCATATTAATAATTTACACTCATGATCATGAATACTTACTCTGGTATGCACTGCACCACAAACAAAGAGCATATACAATGAAAAGGAAAATACAACGCGTGGTGAAGACAATAACAACACCTATAATATAGTAGATATTCGAATTTATGAAGGTTCAAGGTCATGATTTATACTAATTAAAAAGAAAGCCGAACATATTTCTTCCACGCGAGGATAATACATCATTCGGTGGGGGATATTAATTCATCGAATTAGATTTGCTTGTTTGTGTTTCTTTTCCCCGAAAGGCTAAGAGAACATATTTACTAAAAAAATAAAAGTTTAATATTTGAATACACCTTCGCGCCTGCTCTTGTGTAATTTTGCGATCTTATCGAGTTGAATTGGGTTAAATTGTGGTTTTACCTATTATGTGTTGACGTGCCGTAAAACACCATTCATTCATTCAAATTGTGGTTTTACGGCGCACCAACATAAAACGGTTATTTGGCGCAAATACGAATAAACATAAATCTTACATAAATCTTGATCAGTACTTATTACCCTATTTTCATCCCAATACACGGGACAGTGTTAACAAAGATATCCCCGCTAGGTTATGACCTCTAGCAAACAAGGCAGTATTACTAGGCAATATAACAAAACACATAAATATCATGTATATATAATATAAAAAAACAAAAGCCCAGCTAGCCACAAAGTAAGTACTCGATAACTTGGTAGAAGCCAGAGTAACAAGACAACACACCATTAAGGGTACCACAATACAGGATTAAAGACAAACATCAAACGTTATCAAATTTAGGTAGACGTCATCATAGTGTCCACAATATGTCCGGTCATCGCACAATCAAAGAGGAAAGCATATTGGCGAACTGCAAACGGGTCAACCACTAAAAATGCGGTGCAAGTCAGTAGGTTTAGAAACGTGTACATATGTTGTAAAGTTTGGCTGTCTTTGGTGGGATAGCTATTTGTTTTTTCACCAGCCCAAAGAGTAAGCAACCTTGGATATTTTTGTTTGACCTCTCCAATGTAACACTAGCTGATAGCTTCCAGTTTGCCGTCAATGTATAACCTTGAAGAAGATTTAAATCACACGTCGTGCTTTGTAACATGCATCGATACCATATCGTTTCACCGTTATAACGGATCTCCCTGTTGTTACCTCATTAACTGTGCGATGATCGGACAGGCTGTGGACCCTATGATGACGTCTACCTAAAGCCCAAAAGGACGGTGACGTTTGATGTTTGGCTGCCTTGTCGTGCCTTCAATGGTTTATTCTTTTGTAGCTCTGGCTTCTGCCAAGTTCTTTGTTTCTGTGTGTGTTTGTGGTTGACTGTCATCCTTGAATGCTGCTTTTCCTGTTCGATTTTTATATCTATATTCATGTATATAATGCTATATAAGTGTATATGTTTATTGATCCAGTTGTCCTATTTTTTCTGTTAATAGCACACATATAAATAGCTGATTCTAGTAATTTATAAATTATTATTTACATACTGAGACGTGTATATTGTTACAGAACATTCTTTAGTCTAGAATGTTCCATGTTGGTAGACAAAGCTGGCCTTAGTTCAACTTGGCGTTTCAGTATCAGTATTCAAAATGTAGTATTGGTTCATTATTTACAAAATATTGGATGCTATGAATTAAAATATTTTCTTAAGAGGATAAAACATATCGTGCTCATCTTATGACATTGGATTGCGGACTATTTGGACATTTGGACTATAATAATTTAATAAACCAGGAATAACTTGAAATGATATTTGATTAAAGGGACACTTGACAACTTTGATAAAAGGGACACTTGACAATTTAGATTAAAGGGACACTTACACATATTAGTTGGACTTTATTCGTTTATAGGATTTTAAAGAAATACTGTATCGATTTTATGTAGTTTCTGTAAGTGAATATTTTTCATTGTAGTATTTAAATAAATTTTCTTGATTATATTTTAAAAATAGTTGTTACATTTTACCCGTAACACTGTTTATTGTTAGTGATAAGTAGACCCTTCAATGTTTACTCCATTTAATTTAACAAATGGTGACTAAACACGGCAATATCTCAAGACCAGAGATGGTTAAATAGTATTCATACTATCTATGTATCAACGTGCATTACCAATAGTAAATCAGTGAATCAAGCAGATCCATGTAAAATATGTGTTTCAGTTCGTCAATCCATCCAGCTTAGTCCCCCTCATCATTAAGGCATATAACAATAGATGACAGGATCTTTAGTCATCAAACAATAATGCAAGATGCACAACTGTTCAGTCATGAAACAAAAACATACTAGATTAGATTAACAAACGAAATGTTAGTTTAAAATAGCTGTTGTAAACAATGCCCAGACAGCAGACATTGTGTATGAAAGTTATTTTAAAAATAGCCCTCACAAAAAAAAAACATCCTGTTATTCCGTGCATTACGAGTACTCCTGACATTTGGTAATTGGCAAGGTGATTATTTTCTTTAGTATTTGTTAAACATACCTCTTTTAGAATGAAAACATTCATTATAAATACATATTATCAAGCAGCCGGAGGGGGAAATAATCAGTTAAATTTTCTTTCTGAACTATAATAGGCAATATTCTGTACATTTTCTCTTTTATAAATATTTTCTCAGATGAGAGAATGGAATAAAATAATAGAAAAACCTCCTTAGGGAATTATTAAGGCAATTGTCTCTATCTGAACGTCGATTCAGACGATGGAGTTTAAGCCTCTTAACGGCATTGTTATGTATGTTGTCTCACGTCCAACTATCTCCGTATAATATCGATCCATAAAAGTCATGAAAGTGAAAACAAATAGCATGTCGGCTTGACAATAAGAACTTCGAAGTTTTTTCGCACAGTAGAAACAGTTTGTTTGTCTGTTTGCGTGTTTGTTTCTGTGTTTTGTGGTTGAGTGTCCTACTTGAATGCTACTTTCCCTGTCCGATCTTTTTATATTTCTTGATGAAATACATTTATTTGCTTCAACGAAGCGTGCTTTGCAACATTTACTTTTAATTAAGATTATTCGACTTTCGACTTTCTCTTATCTCTTATTTTCCTGGTGCCGAACACCTTTGATAAAATGTGCACGCATTGAAATTTAATTAATACTATTCTTAATTACACTTCCAGGTGCGAGTATAGGAGTGAGAAACATCTCATCATGAATACATTGCCTATCTGGCCTACATACACTGATATAAGGAACATGTAGTAATTTATCTTGTAAAAGTAACCCCTCTTTGTCTGTCTTACTTCATTTGTGCCACAGGGCAGCATACTCTCTGCCACTCTTTTTAATATAAAAATCAACAGTATAGTTAAATGCATCAATCTTGATGTGGATTGCTCTCTATATGTTGACGATTTTGTTATATGTTATCGTACAAAAAACATGAACACTATTGAGAGACAACTTCAACAATGTCTGAATAAACATCAGACCTGGTCTGGTGAAAATGGTTTTAAATTTTATAAATCTAAAACTAATTGTATGCACTTTTGTCAACTACGTAAACATCATGAAGACCCTCATCTAACACTGGATGGGTCACCAATACCAGTAGTGGATGAGACAGAATTCCTTGGTCTTTTTTTCGACCGTAAATTAACGTTTATACCACACTTTAAATACTTGAAGGCCAAGTGCCTTAAAGCTCTTAATTTACTTAAAGTTGTTGCAAACACTTATTGTGGAGCAGATCGAAAAGTACTTTTACAACTTTATAGATCTCTTATCAGATCCAAGCTGGACTACGGCTCAATAGTATATGGATCGACTCGCAAGTCATACTTGCAGATGCTCGAGTTTATACATAATCAAGGATTACGACTCGCCTTAGGTGCCTTTCGTTCATCACCAGCCAAAAGTCTATATGTTGAAGCTAATGAACCGTCATTGTCTCATAGACGGGTCAAATTAGCCCTTCAATATGCCATTAAATTAAAATCTAACCTTTCAAACCCAACTTTGGATAATGTTTTTAATCCTAGTTATGAACCTCTTTTTGGTCAAAAACCGAAGGCCATTCGACCATTTGGTCTTCGTATTGAACAAAAATTAAGAGACACTGAAATCGACCTAATTTTGATCTTTGTAATAGTAACAAATCCAGTACAGACCCTACTGTCTTTCAAAGCAAATTTAATGAAATTAAATCGAAATACAGTAACTTTCAGCATATATGCACATGGTTCTAAAGATGGAGATAAGGTAGTGCAGCAGCTGTTCTTCACAAACACAGCATAAAGAGCCGCCTGCCTGACAAGGCCTCTATCTTTTCAGCTGAACTTAAAAGGCAATTGAACTTGCCTTAAATTATATTCATTCATTCATTCATTCATTCATTCATTCATTCATTCATTCATTCATTCATTCATTCAAGCTCTGAATGAATGAATGAATGAATGAATGAATGAATGGTGTTTTATGGCACATCGACACATAAATAGGTCATATTGTGCGCAAAAACCGATGAATCATGAAAGAATGAAGCAGTAATTAAAAATAATGTAAACGTATAAAGATAAAACTAGCTACAAATAAGGGATGACATGGTAGCAATATCAACTATGTATATAAATTATGTAAATCAACAAATGCCCGTCAACAAGTTAATATATATAAGAAAATATAATATTGATTTATAAAGTCTGATTTCTTTAAGGAAATCTAAAACAACACTAAAATCTATAGTATCAAATAACTCTTTCAAAGAATTAACTGTGTAGTATCTTTGTCGCAAAGGATCAAAGTCTACACATTCCAACAATATATGTTTGACCGTTAACGGTGCAAAACAGGGTATACATTCTGGCAACTTCTCATCTTGTAATAAATATGAATGAGTACAGCGTGTATGCCCTATCCTGACCCTGGCTAAGACAACTTTCTCTCGACGAATGGGTCTACTAGAAGGACGCCATTCTCCGAGTAACGGTTTAATGGAATGGAGTTTATTGTTCACCGACAAGTCCCAAGCGGCTTGCCAAGAGTTACGAATATATGTGTTGATACAAATTTTAACATCAGTATAAGATAATTTGGTATTAGATATATGTAAACTTAATGCTGCCTTAGCAGCACTATCAGCTCTATCATTACCACGTATGCATACATGGCTTGGAAGCCAACAGAAAATAATAACATTATCAACTACAAGAAAATTGTACTTTTCTAAAAGTTGAAGCACAACTGGATTATCATGTTTCATATTACCCAGTGCTTGAAGAGATGAAAGGGAATCAGAAAAGATTACAAAATGGTCATTATCAGATTCCTGAATAAAACTTAAGGCAAGTTCAATTGCCGTAAGTTCAGCTGAGAAGATAGATGCCTTGTCAGGCATGCGGCTCTTTATGCTATGTTTGTGAACAACAGCTGCTGCAGCTACCTTGTCTCCATTTACATATATCTGATACCAAATTACTTTATACTGATTTTAAAAGTTATATTAACACATATATTCGTAACTCTTGGCAAGCCGCTTGGGATTTGTCAGTTAACAATAAACTCCATTCAATTAAACCGTTACTCGGAGAATGGCGTTCTTCTAGTAGACCCATTCGTCGAGAGGAAGTTGTCCTAACCCGGTGCAGGATAGGGCATACACGTTATACACATTCATATTTGTTACAAAGTGAGCAATTACCAGAATGTATACCCTGTTTTGCACCGTTAACGGTCAAACACATATTGTTGGAATGTGTAGACTTTGATCCTATGCGTCAAAGGTACTACAATGTTAATAATATGACCGAGTTATTTAATACTATAGATTTTAGTCTAATTTTAGATTTCGTGAAAATAGTCAGACTATATAAATCATTATAATATGTTCTTGTATATAATTACTTTTTATATACCCGTTTTCGGGCATTTGTTGATTTACATATATAGTTTATATTACTACCATATCATCCCTTATTTTTTAATAGTTTTATCTTTATATATTTACATTAATTTTTAATTAATCCTTCATTTTTCGTCAGTTTTTGCGCACAATATGACCTATTTATGTGTCGACGTGCCGTAAAACACCATTCATTCATTCTACCTTGTCTCCATCTTTAGAACCATCTGTGTATATATGTTGAAAGTTACTGTATTTTGATTTAATTTCATTAAATTTGCTTTGAAAAATAGTAGGATCTGTAATGGATTTGTTATTATTACAAAGATCAAAAATAATTGTTGGTGTTTCCAAAGTCCACGGTGGAATTTGCAGTACTTTGTACTTGGCAATCACATTTAGGTCGATTTCTGTGACTCTTAATTTTGGTTTAATACGAAGAACAAATGGTCGAATGGCCTTCGGTTTTCGATCAAAAAGAGGTTCTTAATTAGGATTAAAAACAGTATCGAAAGTTGGATTTGAAGGGTTAGATTGTAATTTAATGGTATACTGAAGGGCTAGTTTGTTTCGTCTATGAGACAATGATGGTTCATTAGCTTCAACATATAGACTTTCGGCTGGTGATGTACGAAAGGCGAGTCATAATCCTTGATTATGTATAGGATCGAGCATCTGCAAGTACGACTTGCGAGTCGATCCATATACTATTGAGCCGTAGTCCAGAGAGATCTGTAAAGTCGCAAGAGGACTATTCGATCTGCTTCCCAATTAGTGTTTGCAACAACTTTAAGTAAGTTAAGAGCTTGAAGGCATTTGGCCATTTGGCCTTCAAGTATTTAAGGTGTGGTATAAACGTTAATTTACGGTCAAAAATAAGACCTAGGAATTTTGTCTCATCCACTACTAGTAAAGGTGAACAACCCAGTGTTAGATGAGAGTCTTCGTGATGTTTGCGTAGTTGACAAAAGTGCATACAATTGGTTTTAGGTTTAGAAAATTTAAAACCATTTTCATCAGACCAGGTCTGAAGTTTATTGAGACATTGTTGTAATTGTCTCTCAATAGTATTCATGTTTTTTGCACGATAACATATAACAAAGTCGTCAACATATAGAGAACAATCCACACCTGGATTGATGCATTTTACTATACTGTTAATCTTTATATTAAAAAGCGTGACAGAGAGTATGCTACCGTGTGGAACACCCATCTCCTGTTCATGAATATCAGAGAGGGTTGAACCCATTCGGACACGAAACTGTCTATCATCTAAGAATTTCTCTATAAAAATGGGTAATCGTCCTCTAAAACCAAGGTCATGAAGATCATTCATAATACCGTATTTCCATGCAGTATCATAAGCTTTCTCCAAGTCAAAAAATACAGCGACTAGATGTTCTTTTTTTATGAAAACTTCCCTAATAAACGCTTCAAATCGAATGAGATTATCTGTTGTGCCTCGTTGGATATCCTTTCATCTCTTCAAGCACTGGGTAATATGAAACATGATAACCCAATTGTGCTGCAGCTTTTAGAAAAGTACAATTCTCTTATAGTTGATAATGTTATTATTTTCTGCTGGCTTCCAAGCCATGTAGGTATACGTGGTAATGATAGAGCTGATAGTGCTGTTTATATATCTGGTGCTAAATTACCTTATACTGATTCGTAACTCTTGGCAAGCCGCTTGCAATTTGCCGGTTAACAATAAACTCCATTCAATTAAACCGTTACTTGGAGAATGGCGTTCTTCTAGTAGAACCATTCGTCGAGAAGAAGTTGTCCTAGCCCGGTGCAGGATAGGCCATACACGTTATACTCATTCATATTTATTACAAGCTCAGCAATTACCAGAATGTATACCCTGCTTTGCACCGTTAACGGTCAAACACATCGTGTTGGAATGTGTAGCCTTTGATTCTATGCGACAAAGATACTACACAGTTAATTCTTTGAAAGAGTTATTTGATACTATAGATTTTAGTCTTGTTTTAGATTTTCTAAAATAAATCAGGCTATATAAATCATTATAATGTGTTCTTATATATATTTACTTGTTTATATACCCGTTGACGGGCATTTGTTGATTTACATATATAGTTGACATTCCTTTCATATCATCCTTTATTTTTTAATAGTTTTATGTTTATATATTTACATTAATTTTTAATTACTACTTAATTTCTTAATTTTCGTCGGTTTTTGCGCACAGTATGACCTATTTATGTGTCGACGTGCCGTAAAACACCATTCATTTCAATCATTCATTCATTCTTACTTCATTAGTCCATTCAATTTAAACACCAAATAGTCCACTAAACGTTTAACTACACCAAGCAATTATTGTTTTACATTCCAATAAAATAATTGAGTAACATCATACCATAACATTGATATAAAATTCAAAGGGTTCACATTAAACAGTTGTTTAATAGCAGCTGCTTATAGTGTAAATATTGATGCTCTCGGGCGATTTATCTTTGTCAAACCATAAACAAATAACCCTTCAGAACCAATGGCGTGATAGACCAAGTATAAATAATTAATGTGAACATGAAACACGTTGGTAATTAACATTACATATCAGCATAGCAATACCCATAGAATACTTCACAAAAGCACTGTGCGGTATCAGAACTGCCAACAGTTCATATCATATAAGTCCAACATTTTAGACTTCATCCTTCATTATTGGGATATTTATTTTCTTCTTGTTCATTTTGCTGTGACGTCTTAATTCCGATGTTCAAAAACATGTAGCAAATGCAAAATATTAAAATATCCATGCTGTTGGCTTAAAATATAAATTAGTGAAGATCTTCTTCAAAGAAAGTAAACAAAAAGATAAAATGCACACATGACCATCGTTTCTCGTGTAAAAACTTCAATTTCATTGTATTTGTGACAACAGATATGTCTGTTAGTACGCAATTTTGTTTTTCAAAATGAAATTTAAACCCAAACCCGAATCTCTGTGGACGAAATATTGTTTTGTACATTACAGTCAACGTTGCAAATTTCGTCTCATAAAAAAATCCTAAAATAGTCACGCATATATAGATTATCTTCTCACTCGGAGTTACTCTACATTTATCTTTAACAGTTTTTAAAATGACATTTAAAACTACATCTCA
This sequence comes from Cyrtodaria siliqua, assembly GCA_037043455.1. NCBI lineage: Eukaryota > Metazoa > Mollusca > Bivalvia > Adapedonta > Hiatellidae > Cyrtodaria > Cyrtodaria siliqua. The sequence continues at coordinate 42,471 of JAWPHD010015057.1, read as the reverse complement.
CGTGAAAATACATTCTTACTGACAAGGGACATGGACTGCATGGCGATCCGTGCTACGTGTTTTTGGGGAAAAAATGAAAGAATTCATATTTTGACAAATCGTAAAACAAAAGGCCCAAGAGGGCCTGTATCGCTCTCCTGGCTACCCCCGGGACGGGGCCCAAATTTGACCCCAGGTTTACCATTTGAACAAACTTGGTAGAGGATCCAAAAGCTGATAGTAAATAAAACATATTAAACCTTTATCTCTTGGTTTCAGAGAAGAATATTTTTGAAGTTCTTCCCTATAACTCTATGTAAAACTGATCCAAAATAGGGGGGATATTATTTTAAAAAGTTAATCAAATAAATGAATACAAAACTTAAAAAAAAAAAAAAAAAAAAAAAAAAAAAATTAAAAAAAATAATTTAAAATTAAAAAAAAAATTGAACCCATAAACCAAGGTTTCCTATGGAAAAAAATAATGTCTCCAGTGAGATTTGAACCCACGACCCTTTGAGTTTGGACTGTACATTAACAAATATTGAAAAAGAGCCATAACTCAGGCGTTACTAGTTCGATCTGCCTGGTTCTCAAACTCGTTAGAGCTTTCATTGATATCAACAATCTGGACAAGTTTGGGAAAGATCGAATACAAAATGAAGGCGCTAGAGTGTTCACAAGGCTGAAAATGGCATTTTTCAATAATTCAAGGTCACCAATCTGTTAAAGTTTGATAAAGGTCGGATAAAATGAAGGCACTATCGTCTTAAAGAGTAAACATACAGTATTTTTAACTAAATCAAGGGCCATAACTCCGGTGTTACTGGTCCGATCTGGCTGATTTTTGAACTTGTCCGAGTTTTTATCAATATTAACTATATGCGCAGGTTTGGTAAAGATCAAATAATAAATGAAGGTGCAAGAGTATTCACGAGGCAAAAAAGGGCATTTATGAGAGAAAACAAGGGCCACTCCGGTGTTACTCATCCGATTAGGCTGGTTTTCGAAATTGTCCGAGCTTTCAATGATAGTAACAATCTGTACAAGTTTGCACAAGCTTTCATTGATATAAAGAAACTGGCAAAGTTTCGTAAAAATCCGATTTATAATGAAGGCTCTAGAGTGTTCACAAGGCAAAAGTTAACGGACGACGGACAACTCGCCATCCCATAAGCCTTCGGCCAATAGAGCTAAAAATTACATGAAACATAAATTATACAAAATGCGTAGTCTGAAGGATTAACATCATATCAACATACAACAACAACAAGTATGCTTCACAAAAGACGGTGCATCGGTATCAGAACAACCGCAAAAGCTCATATTCAAAAGTTTGGAATTGACAAGTTAAATTTCTGCCATGTTAACCGCACATCACATAACGATTGACATATGCCGCCTACTTAGATCAGAAATGCCATTTCCCCCACTGTCTGGTTGGTTCTGATCTATTTTCCCGAACCCTTTTGGATGTGTTTGTTTTATAGAGATATTTTTGAAACAGCCATTTATTCTGTTATCACAGCTATGAGGGTGGAATAATATACTAAATCAGTATTGTCTAAATTAAGCTGATACAACTGCAATAATTAGTGATCCTAAATCTGAATAAAGTATTACAAATATGACAGATTACAGAAAAACTGCTCTAAAGAAATATAAAAAGATCGGCCAGGGAAAGTAGTATTCAAGGAGGACAGTCAACCACAAAACACAGAAACAAACACGCAAACAGACAAAAAAGAAGGCAAAAGTAATAATAAATGCAAACGACATCACAAACACAAAAGCGTTGACAATAGGGCTACCGCCTTGGAACGGTCAGTGGCAAAGTAGGCCACTGGGGGTTTAAATCGGTTCTAGGGTGCAACAAACCTCACACTTACCCTACTGTCATCCCATTAAAACAGGACAGTGTAAATAAAGAAATCCCCGCCATGATCTAATCTCTAACCAACAAGGCAGCATCAATAGGCAATATAAGTAAAACACAAATATGCTCGTGTAAATATAATACAAAAACCAATAGCCTAGAAAGCCACAATGAAGGTGTTCAGTGACTTGGCAGAAGCCAGAGCATCAAGAGAATAAACCATTAAGGGCACGACAAGAAATATCATAGACATACATCAAACGCCACCGTCCCAATGGGCTTTAGGTAGGCGTCATCATAGGGTCCACAACCTGTCCGGTCATCGTACAATTAAAGAGGAAAGCATAGTAAGTTCAGCAAGCCTGAAAAGAGGATACACGCATGGAATAGGAAGTGCAAAAAGAGTATGATAATGGACCTTTGGAAACGGCCGAGCACGACACATACGAAATATTGCAGTCTCGGTTTGATTTGCAAGTCTTCCTCAGAATAATTGCAACATCCCTATTATTTTAATTTTCTAATATATATATTGCACAAAAGACACAAAAGACACAAACAGTCCAATTGATCTAGATAAGAGAAATGTAGTGTTCGCTTTTTATACGTCCATTTTTAGGTGTATGCGTTATCCAATACGTATTATGATTAAGACGTGTTGAATATGTATTACTCATAAAATAAAGACACGAAGCAATAGTTAACACATGCAAACACAAAATCCAATAAAGATGTCTATTTTAATGCTTTTTAATTGCAATGTATGTCTATTTCAACGATGTTTAACACAGTTTAAATTACCCTACCCACATATACCACAATAAAGAAGTATGCAGATGAAAAAGAAGAAGTGTAATACATAGACTACTGTACTAACTACTAAGCATGGCAAACAACTATTTGTTTGACGTGGTACAGTTGTTACAATAGTACCTTCGTAACATATTCTTTGCATTGTGTGCAAGTTGAATGACACGTTACCTCGAATGTTGAACAATGACGATGTGTTGTAAACTTTCGCCTCTCATCGCTGAGGGTTCGAAACCCACTTTGAGCTCGACTTGTAAGTGAGGAAGTGTCGATTCTTACGGATGGCGGAAGGTATACAGTACTGGTTCTACCCAGGAAAGTTGGCTGGTCTGCCTCCACCACAATCAATTGACCGTAACATATAACTTTACATAATCTGAAAATGACGTAAAACACCATACAAACAAATTACTGTCTTAAACTATATCTCATTGATCTCAATATAGGTATTTACTTAATTTTTTTGTTGACAAAAATATACTTTATTCTTTTATTTTGTGGGTTGAAGATTCACTTTTTTACAGAAACAGAATTGAATGAATTGGATGCTGTTTAACGGATTATCAAAAAATATATGTTATTAAGATCCGCCCCCCAGAGAGATGGGGGCTATACGTAGGAATCCGAAACCTGCCATAATATTAATAACAACTATATTACTATAGATTCCGATACATAGGACCGCCCAGTTTACGCCCTCATCAGACGTACGAGGCTACCTCTGTTTTCACGGAGGAAAGTGTCTTGCCAAATAACACACTGACGAAACTCTGTGGCACCGTCGAGGCTTGAACCCGGGTTCACTGGATTTCAAGACCACCATACTATCCACTGGGCCACAGGTTGTATGCGCTAAAGGAGACTGACTGTTATGAAATGCAAAAATCTAAAATGCTAAAACTTGATGATATCAATCATACGGTTATATCCAAAAAGCTGGGGTTCACAACAGTCATTCTATTCTAGCAAATGTGTGTAAGTATGTGTTGTTCAAAGGAGTATACCCCCTCCGCCAGTGCACCACAAGAAGAATCTCTCAATTGCACGGTATGAACTGTCACGAGTTGCAAATGCCCATCCCATTGCTACGTTTTGATTGGTAATATTAATAAATGGCAAAGTCTTTGGGATAATAAAAAACAATTAATAATACTCATATTACGTTTAACTAATTGTATTACCTAACATTACATTATATAATAAGCATAAACTATAACATTGACGTTTTTTAAAAGAACAACAACAAAAAAACACGCTTACACATAAGGATCGGTACAAATAACGCTTACTAATAAATATCGGTACCCAGGATATCGGGATAGTACAAAGTTGAATATTTGAATACTCAGAAAACTATGTCTGACATACCGGTATTACTACAATAATATGGCTTTCTTGGTAGTACTTGCTGCGAATTAAGGGTGCACATTTGTAAAAAAAAAAACTCAAAATGTTGTTTTTTCCTGGGTGTTGACTTTATTGTTAAATATGTTATTTTTGATGGGATATAATATATGTTTACACTGTCTTATCTCAATCAAACCGAGACTGCAAAGTTCGTATGTGTCGTTTTCGGCCGTTTCCAAAGGTCCATTATCATACTCTTTTTTAATAGCGAGGTTGTGTACACATAACATCAATTTAAGTTAACAAATAGGCTTCATTGCCTACTGACCGTTCCAAGTCGCTTAACCTGTATTCACCACTCTTTATGTTTGTATATTGTCCCATTCATTGACTCTTTAATTTGATTTGTTTTGTTTTAGTTGTTTGTACAGTGTTAACCTACGGTGCAATTGCGTATGCATACAGTGGTTTTTATAGGACCATTTTTCTCCTTTTATGTTTATATAGTTGCTGACAATGCTGCTGCCAAAGCTACAGTAGTCCACTTATCTTATCCAATGCTTCATGTGAATACCCAATAGGTCCATAAATTGTTTTGCCATGACAATGCAGCAGTCTTCTTTGTGGTTTTATTGGGCGGATTCATAAAACATGCGACTTGTAAACTAGACATTTAGTTACGACACTCGACTGCTTTAATTAATTTAGGTCTTTATAATGTAATACCTCATCAAAAGTCAAGTAATTTCTTGATAAATATTGCTTTTCTTAAACCTAACTAAGAAGTGATTTTATGAAAAAAAGTTTACAACTGCAAGTAATAAACAAGAGGTCAAAGAGCCTTGACTCGGACTCGCCTCAAAGTGCTAACATGTTTATGAAACAACTACAACAGCAGTTTCCTAATATACCTTGACTGGGGTCATATTTTACCCCAGTGTTACCATTTGAACAAACTAGTTTAAGGACCATAAGCATAAACCCCCAGCAGCCTTTTTTGCCACTGACCGCTCCAAGGCGGTAGCCCTATTGTCAACCCTTGTGTATTTGTTATGTCTTATTTTGCCTTTTATTCGTTTTTATATATAGTTGTTCTTTGTTTCTGTGTGTGTTTGTGGTTGACTGCCGTCCTTGAATGCTACTTTTCCTGTTCGATTTTTATATCTATATTATACTACATGCAGAATATTAGACACTTAGCTGATGTAGATTCGGAGATTTTTAAAGGCTTTACTTTAATGGCTTTACACACAGGGCACCTGACGAAACTTAAGTCAATGGTCACCATTTGCACAAACTTCGTAGAGAACCATAAGCTTATGCTACATGCACAATATTAGACTTCTAGCTCTGGTAGTCCCAGAGAAGATTGTTTTTAATGATTTGTTATATACAGCTCCATGTAAATACGTGACCCCTGGGGTGTGGCCAAATATGATCCCAGGGTCACCCTTTTAGCAAATTTGGTAGAGGACTATAAGCGAATACTACATATGCAAAATACTACACATCTAGCTCTTGCAGTTCCAAAAAAGGTTTGTTTTTAAAGGATTGTCCAATACAACGCTAAATATGTGGCCCCTGGGGCGGGGTCAAATATGATCTCAGGGTCACCATTTTAATTTTTCTTGTAGCGGGCCATAAGCTTATGCCACATGTAAAATAATTGACATCTAGCGCTTAAGGTTTTAGAGAAAACTATTGTTTTAAAGAAACCTGATTTTTGTTTAAAAGGGGCAGATGACACTTATAACAGGAAACAGCTACCCTGTTGGCACTGCTATCATGTTTTTTTTCTTTCTCTACAATGTACTTCATAACATAATACCAGTAAGAATTTGCCACCAGAGATGGTCGCGAAAAACTGTCTGGCTCACGGTCTAAATAAGCTCACGGTCTAAATAAGATGATGAGAAGATAAACAACTAGTTCAGTCCAAATATATTTATATCAAACATCAACAAATGCAAGTCAATGATTAAGGAAGAGAGTTAAACGTGCGTCTTTCTTGAATGAATGCCTGTTACTTGTCAGTTCGTCCAAGTCAACTTAGAATTTTACAACTGATCACTGATCCTCTAATACAACAAACATTACTGAACTTGTAACTTGATTAATGCAAACGATTCGTGGGAGAAAAGCAATTACTATCTATTTCTATTATTGTATTCCATCCTCTCATCTGAGAAAATATCTAGAAGAGATATAAATAAGAGTATAATGCCTTTCAGAGTTCACAGAAAACTGTTTAAATGGGAAGGAGTCTAATTTAAGTTTCTTCCTCAAATTCTACAAATTGAAACAACACGGTACAATATTTGCTTTAAATGTTTTGCTTACCAAACAGAATACACAGATACAAGAGTGTTCAGTCAAAAACACAATATGGAATTTGGTTATTGATGTCTCGGTGTAAGAAGATTCCGCGCATTACATCTGGTAATTTTCATTCGGTGTTTGGGTAAAAACCGATCCCTTTTAGAATGACCACATCACTTATAAATGCACAATATCAAGAGGCTTGAGGGAAGTATTCAGTTATCGCTAAAATACATTATACTGTTATTTCTATCTCTTCTACATATTTCCTCAGATGAATGAATGAATGAATGGTGTTTTACGGCACGTCGATACATAACTAGGTCATATTGTGCGCAAAAACTGATGAATGATGAAGAAATGAAGGATTAATTAAAAATGTATGTAAATGTATAAAGATAAAACTATTTACAAGTAAGGGATGAAACGGTAGTAATATAAATTATATACGTAAATCAACAAATGCCCGAAAACGGGTATATAAAGAAGTAAATTTATACAAGAATATATTATAATGATTTATATATCTGACTTCCTTCAGGAAATCTAAAACTAGACTAAAATCTATAGTATTAAATAACTCGGTCATAGTATTAACATTGTAGTACCTTTGACGCATAGGATCAAAGTCTACATATTCCAGCAATATGTGCTTGACCGTTAACGGTGCAAAGCAGGGTATACATTCTGGTAATTGCTCACCTTGTAATAAATATGAATGAGTATAACGTGTATACCCTATTCTGCACCGGACTAGGACAACTTCCTCTCGACGAATGGGTCTACTAGAAGAACGCCATTCTCTAAGTAACGGTTTAATTGAATGGAGTTTATTGTTAACTGACAAATCCCAAGCGGCTTGCCAAGAGTTACGAATATATGTGTTAATACAACTTTTAAAATCAGTATAAGGTAATTTGGTATTAGATATATGTAAACTTAATGCTGCCTTAGCAGCACTATCAGCTCTATCATTACCACGTATTCCTACATGGCTTGGAAGCCAGCAGAAAATAATAACATTATCAACTATAAGAGAATTGTACTTTTCGAAAAGTTGAAGCACAACTGGGTTATCATGTTTAATATTACCCAGTGCCTGAAGAGATGAAAGGGAATCAGAAAAGATTACAAAATGGTCATCATCAGATTCCTGAATATAATGTAAGGCAATTTCATTGCCTTAAGTTCAGCTGAAAAGATAGAGGCCTTGTCAGGCAGTCGGCTCTTTATGCTGTGTTTGTGAACAACAGCTGCTGCAGTTACCTTATCTCCATCTTTAGAACCATCTGTGTATATATGTTGAAAGTTACTGTATTTCGATTTAATTTCATTAAATTTGCTTTGAAAGACAGTAGGGTCTGTACCGGATTTGTTACTATTACAAAGATCGAAAATAATTGTTGGTGTTTCCAAAGTCCACGGTGGAATTTTTGGTACTTTGTACTTGGCAATTAAATTTAGGTCGATTTCAGTGTCTCTTAATTTTGGTTTAATACTAAGACCAAATGATCGAATGGCCTTCGGTTTTTGATCAAAAATACGTTTATTACTTGGATTAAAAACATTATCGAAAATGGGTTTGAAAGGTTAGACTTTAATTTAATGGCGTATTGTAGGGCTAATTTGTCCCGTCGATGTTACAGTGATGGTTCATTAGCTTCAACATATAGACTTTCGGCTGGTGATGTACGAAAGGCACCTAAGGCGAGTCGTAATCCTTGATTATGTATAGGATCGAGCATCGATTTATATACTATCGAGCCGTAGTCTAGCTTGGATCTGATAAGAGATCTATAAAGTTGTAAAAGTAATTTACGATCTGCTCCCCAATTAGTGTTTTCAACAACTTTAAGTAAATTAAGAGCTTTAAGGCATTTGGCCTTCAAGTATTTAAGGTGTGGTATAAACGTCAATTTTCGGTCGAAAATAAGACCAAGGAATTTTGTTTCATCCACTACTGGTATTGGTGACCCATCCAGTGTTAGATGAGGGTCTTCATGATGTTGACGTAGTTGACAAAAGTGCATACAATTAGTTTTAGATTTAGAAAATTTAAAACCATTTTCATCCGACCAGGTCAAGTTTATTCAGACATTGCTGCAGTTGTCTCTCAATAGTGTTCATGTTTTTTGCACGATAACATATAACAAAGTCGTCAACATATAGAGAGCAATTCACACCAGGATTGATGCATTTAACTATACTGTTAATTTTGATACTAACAAGGGTGACAGAGAGTATTCTGCCCTGTGGCACACCCATCTCCTGTTCATGGATGTCAGGGAGAGTTGAACCCATTCGGACACGAAACTGTCTATCCTCTAAGAAATTCTCTATAAAATTTGCTAATCGACCTCTAAGACCAAGGTCATATGAGAGGATGGAATACAATAATAGAAAACACCCTAAAGGCATTATTCCGTTATTTACCAGAACGTTGATATCCAAAAAAGAGTATGATAATGGACCTTTGGAAACGGCCGGGCACGACACATACGAAATATTGCAGTCTCGGTTTGATTGAGACTGTTCATGAGCGGTAGTGAAATATGCTAGCTACCGCTCACGCCCTCTAGCCCCGGGTTGAGCAGAACTCAATATTCATAAAATAAATAGTACAACATTTTAACCAAAACGAGTATGATAATGGACCTTTGGAAACGGCCGAGCACAGTCGACCAAGAGATGTAGTATTCAAGGACTAGAGTCAGCCACAAAACGCATCGAAACAAACAGCAATTACAAGGGTAAATAAGAGGCAAGACATGTGACATAAGAAACATGAAATAATAGGGCCACTGCAGCGGTTAACCAGGTTAACAAGGTTCTAGGGTGCACCAGTTCATGGCTGTTGTATGTTTTTTAATAACATATTTCCAGCGGGTTCACTATCAAACTATCTTTGTTAAACTTGTTAAAAAGTTTATCAAAAGAGGTTATGACCCTATCATTTTGCAACGCACTGCATGCTTGGTGGTGGACCCATTTAAAGTGCGCCAAAATGCTTTCCTCTTTAACTGTGCGATGACCAGAAAGGCTGTGGACCCTATGATGACGTCTACCTAAAGCCCAAAAGGACGGTGACGTTTGGTGTTTGTCTCCAATATTGTCTTGTCGTGCCCCCAATGATTTATTCTCTTGTTGCTCTGGCTTCTGCCAAGTCACTGAGTATCGTCTTTGCGGCTTTTCATGCTATTGGTTTTTGTATTTATTTATACACGAGCATCTTCGTGTTTTACTTATATTGCAGGAATTTCTTTATTTACACTGTCCCGTTTTATTGGGATGACAGTAGGGTAGGTTTGAGGTTTGGTGCACCCTAGAACTTGGTTTCGGTGCAGGATAAGGCATACACGTTATACTCATTCATATTTATTACAAGGTGAGCAATTACCAGAATGTATACCCTGCTTTGCACCGTTAACGGTCAAACACATCTTGTTGGAAAGTGTAGACTTCGATCCTACGCGTCAACGGTACTACAATTTTAATACTGTGAAAGAGTTATTTGAAACTATAGATTTCACTCTTGTTTTAGATTTCCTGAAAGACTATAAAAATCATTATGATATGTTAAAAGCTCTAAAATAAAAGCTAGACATATTGCAGAACTTACGTGGATGTACAACTTACATTATTGTTGTGTTATTTTTACTGGTCCTTTGGGAGCAACGAGCCCAATACAGGTGACTTTGAAGTAGAATACCGCTGAAGCCGGTGCTAGGGGGCGTGTTGCTTCTTTCATTACTACTCATGAACAGACTCAATAAAACCGAGTCTGCTGCTTTATTCTCTTAATTGTGATTGTTGCTCTCAGTATTGATTACAGACACGTTATCCACTCGGCCTTATTGATATTTATCAAGAAGAAAATATTTCTAAAAATCCTAATATTGAATTTTTTTCTATATTTTCTATTCGAAAGCGTAAATCTAGGTCTCATGGTCTTAGGCGTAATGGTAACATCGAACGTAAATCGCGTGTAATTATTTCTGTCGCTGATTTACATAATATTTTTAAACAGTCTGGAAAGCACTCTATGCTTTCACGGCTTACCTCTTTGTCCATTTCTTCACTAAAGTTGATCGACGAGGGAGCCGAAATGTTTTCATTCGTACAGATCCCTTGTATAAAAGAGGAGTATGATAATGGATCTCTGGAAACGGCCGAGCACAACACATACGTAATATTGCAGTCTCGGTTTGATTGAGACTGTTCTGAGCGGTTGTGAAATATGCTAGCTACCGCTCACGCACTCTATCCCCGGGTTGAGCAGAACTCAATATTCATAAAATCAATAGTACACACTATAACACTGCTTCCATAGTTCAAAGCTACACACAACATGTTCTCCGACCCCATATTGACAAGGAGTCTGATCACGTCAGGCATTTTCTAAAACTACTATATATTAATAAAGGTATTGATTTCATTGACATGCCTAGTATTTTTCGAGATACTCATGTAGTTGATTCTACCCAAAAATATTAAAAAAATTCCGAATGTCCTGTAGTTTGTTATAAGTATAAAAAGCCTATTATAAATATTATTTTCAACTACAACAAAATAGTTTCTGACCTTGATATAGTACAAAATACTCCTATGGAATGTGAATGCAACAAATTAACATTTTGCTATGCTTCAGCAGGTCATGTCGTCACTGGTAATTTTGATATTGTTGATAAATGTTCGGCATTTGTTTTCGAAAGGTCCTAAATATAGATTACCTTCAACTATTGATTTTAATGCCTGTCGTGCCCAGATCGCCCACTCCATTGAAGATTTTAGTATAAAATGGTGTCGTAGAGAACATGCGGACCCAAACTCGCTTTCTACTTGGAAAAAGTCAATTCTTAAAATTATAGATACGCGTATTAACTTTTATAATGCTAACCCCTCTTTACTTCCTCCGAGACCTAGGTTTTGCTTTCGTAATTTAAAATCGGGAATTCAGGAATTTCATAATAAATTTCTTTTAGTTAATTCTACTGAGGATGATGTTGTTTCCGCACATATCACTCGGTGCACTACTTTCAAGGCTGGTGTAAACGATCAGCAAAATAAACTGCCTACTATGTACTGGATTCCTAAATTACATAAAAATCCGTATGAGGCTCGCTTTATTTCAAATTCTAGTGCCTGCACCGCAACAAACATGTCCAAACTTTTTCATACTCTTTTTAAACTTCTTGTCTTACTGCCGTTAAAGATCACGTTAAACTATATTGTGATATTACTTATGAAAACTCTGGGATTAATTTATTTTGGTCTATAAAAAATTCAGGAGACGTTCTTGATAAAATGTTCAATAAAGGTAAAAAAAGAGTATGATATTGGACCTTTGGAAACGGCCGAAAACGACACATACGAAATATTGCAGTATCGGTTTGATTGAGACTGTTCATGAGCGGTAGTGAAATATGCTAGCTACCGCTCACGCCCTCTAGCCCCGGATTGAGCAGAACTCAATATTAATAAAATCAATAGTACAACATGTTAACCATCCCGAAGATGGCATGCATATGACGGTGGATATGGAGTATCTTTCTTCCCTATGTCGTACGGCGTATGGTCCCAGTATATAATACAATTAAATGCCCCGAAGAGCGAAATAAACATAATCGAATTTAGTTGGGAGCAGCGGTTATGAAGCCTGCATATCACAAGTAACAGTCAAAAGACTAAATGAAAAAGCATTGAACATATCCTATAAGTGGTTAAACAATAACCAGAGCCTTTAATCGACCGTAGTAGTGGAACCACTGAATCGAAAATTAAGTAAGAAAACAAAAAGAAATGAAAAAGTACCACCGACAATTAAATACAAGTATCGGGCTCAGCGATCTCAAAAGATCGAATGAATAACAGTACTGATTGCAGGCGCGGGAAGACAAGTCACATACTTATTTCAATTCTGCTACAGGCTCTCATTCTTCCATTGATTTAACAATATGCGATTCAACGCTTTTGATGGATTTTTCGTGGAGTGTTGGAGACGACCTTTGTGGAAGTGACCATATTTCTTGAAAATATCGGCCCTCCACTTCTCGAAAAAACGCAACGATGGAAACTTCGCAAGGCTGATTGGACTACGTTTCAATCTCTTTGCGAGGAACAATTAAAACCTTCCGTTTTCGAGGATGTCGATGTCGAAGAGGCAACTACTCTTTTTACCAAAACTCTTCACGATATAGCTGATGAAACTATTCCAAAAACCTCGGAAAATCCAAAACGCCCAAAGAGGCAGTCAACGATCGTAAAGCTGCATTAAATAATTTTAACTTGCGGGCAACTGAAACAAATTTAGATAAATTTAGAGTTTTTCGTGCGAAAGCCCGTCGTACTATTAAGGATAGCAAGAGGAAATCCTGGAGATCTTACGTCTCTAGGCTGAATTCTCGCTCATCTCTTAAGAAGACATGGGACATGGTCCGGAAAATAAGTGGTAAAGGTAATTCTAGTTCTGTAAATCCTCTTAAAACAGATAATGGAGATATAACATCTGTCAAAGAAAATTCTTCTTCTGAAAATTGTCAACCAAATTTTCTGAAAAATAAGAAACTAAAAGAACAGCAGAAACTGAACTTCAAGTCGAAAAACTTGGAGAAATACGATAAACTATTCACTCTCAAAGAACTTCGAGAGTCCGTTAAAAATGCTCATGATACATCAGTTGGTCCTGATGATATTCATTATCAATTATTAAAAAAATTACCTGAATCCTGTCTCTCTACCCTTCTTGACATATTTAATAAGGTTTGGGTGACGGGAAACTTCTCTGATTCTTGGCAGGAAGCAATCGTTATTCCAGTCCCCAAACCTGGAAAGGATCATACGGACCCAATAAATTATCGCCCAATCGCTTTAACGAGTTGTATATGTAAAATCATGGAACGAATGATTAATGAGAGACTTGTTTGGTACCTGGAGTCCAACAAACTGATAACAAAGTATCAAAGTGGATTCCGGCGCCAACGAGGCACAACAGACGATCTGATTCGATTTGAATCGTTTATTAGGGAAGCTTTCATAAAAAAAGAACATCTAGTCGCTGTATGTTTTGACTTGGAGAAAGCTTATGATACTGTATGGAAGTACGGTATTATGAATGATCTTCATGACCTTGGTCTTGGAGGCAGATTTTCCATGTTTATAGAGAAATTCTTAGATGATAGGCAGTTTCGTGTCCGAATGGGTTCAACCCTTCCTGATATTCATGAACATGAGATGGGTGTTCCACAGGGCAGCATACTTTGTCACGCTTTTTAATATAAAGATTAACAGTATAGTAAAATGCATCAATCCAGGCAGGCAGTTCTCCAGAAAAAAAATGGTCCAAAAGGCAATAAAATCCGAAGTGGGGTAGGAGATCAGGGGTAAAATATTTCCAGCAGAGCCGTTGCGCCCTTATTTTCCCGATCTTAATTTGTTATACGAAATATAAATACATGTATATTATTTGAATTGACTTCAATATGCGCTTTTTTGGACTTGAAATACTGCATTTAGTCTAATCTAAAAATCCTGAAATCTAACGTACGATCGTCAAGAGACCCCATGACCCCATCGGGCGTACAGTTCATATTCACCCAGCTTCGCCCCTGCCAGGTGTGGATTGTTCTCTATATGTTGACGACTTTGTTATATGTTATCGTGCAAAAAACACGAATACTATTGAGAGACAATTACAACAATGTCGCAATAAAATTCAGACCTGGTCTGATGAAAATGGTTTTAAATTTTCTAAATACAAAACCAATTGTATGCACTTTTGTCAACTACGCAAACATCACTAAGACCCTCATCTAACACTAGGCGGTTCACTTTTACAAGTAGTGGATCAGACAAAATTCCTAGGTCTTATTTCTGATCGTAAATTAACGTTTATACCACACCTTAAATACTTGAAGGCCAAATGCCTTAAAGATCTTAACTTACTTACAGTTGTTGCAAACACTAATTGGGGAGCAGTTCTCTTGCGCCTTTACAGATCTCTTATCATATCCAAGCTGGACTACGGATCAATAGTATATGGATCGACTCGAAGTCATACTTGCAGATGCTCGATCCTATACATAATCAAGGATTGCGACTCGCCTTAGGAGCCTTTCGTACATCACCAACCGAAAAATCTATATGTTGAAGCTAATGAACCATCACTGTCTCATAGACGGGACCAATTAGCCCTTCTGTATACCATTACATTACAATCTAACCCTTCACATCCAACTTTCGAAACTGTTTTTAATCCTAATTATGAACCTCCTTTTGATCGAAAACCGAAGGCCATTCGACGATTTGGTCTTCGTAATAAACCAAAATTAAGTTACTGAAATCGACCTCAATTTGATTGCCAAGTACAAAGTACCACAAATACCACAGTGGACTTTGGAAACACCAACAATTATTTTTTATCTTTGTAATAATAACAAATCCATTACAGATCCTACTATCTTTCAAAGCATATTTTATGAAATTAAATCAAAATACAGTAATTTTCAACATATATACACAGATGGTTCTAACGATGGAGACAAGGTAGCTGCAGCAGCTGTTGTTCACAAACATAGCATAAAGAGCCGCCTGCCTGACAAGGCCTCTATCTTCTCAGCTGAACTTAAGGCAATTGAACTTGCCTTAAGATTTATTCAGGAATCTGATGATGACCATTTCGTAGCTTTTAAGATTCCCTTTCATCTCTTCAAGCACTGGGTAATATGAAACATGATAATCCAGTTGTGCATCAACTTTTAGAAAAGTACAATTCTCTTATAGTTGATGATGTTATTATTTTCTGCTGGCTTCCAAGCCATGTAGGAATACGTGGTATTGATAGAGCTGATAGTGCAGCTAAGGCAGCATTAGGTTTACATATATCTAATACCAAATTACCTTATACTGATTTTAAAAGTTGTATCAACACATATATTCGTAACTCTTGGCAAGGCGCTTGGGACTTGTCGGTGAACAATAAACTCCATTCCATTAAACAGTTACTCGAAGAATGGCGTCCTTCTAGTAGACCCATTCGTCGAGAGGAAGTTGTCCTAGCCAGGGTCAGGAAAGGGCATACACGCTGTACTCATTCATATTATTACAAGGTGAGCAGTTGCTAGAATGTATGCCCTGTTTTGCACCGTTAACGTCAAACATATCTTGTTGGAATGTGTAGACTTTGATCCTAAGCAACAAAGATACTACACAGTAAATACTTTGAAAGAATTATTTGATACTAATATTTTCCTATATATATTAACTTGTTTACAAGCCCGTTTGGCATTTCTTGATTTACATATATACATAATTTATATTGCTACCATATCATCCTTTATTTGTAGATAGTTTTATCTTTATACGTTTACATTATTTTTACTACTTCATTGTTTCATGATTCATCGGTTTTTGAGAACAATATGACCTATTTATGTGTCGACGTGCCATAAAACACCATTTATTTATTCATTCATTCAATCAGTGTTACCGTTACCATAAACTTCGTAAAACCTTTGCAAAATTTTATTATTGTAACCCTGATCTTCTTTCCAAATATAAAAGTAATTTATGGACTCTTCTGCGACAAGGACTATCACAACCTGACTTCTATGTTGATGTGATTTATAAACTTCGTAAGGTTCTTGGTCATGATTACTTTCATACTATCTTTGTTCAACTTGTTAAAAAGTTTATCGAAAGGGGTTATGACTCTACCGTTTTGCAACGTACTGCATGCTTGATGGGTGATCCTTTTACAGTTCGCCACTATGCTTTCTTCTTTAATTGTATGATGACAGGACAGACTGTGGACCCTATGATAACGCCTACCTATAGCCCATTGGGAAGATGGCGTTTGATGTTTGTCTATGATCTTTCTTGTCGTGCCCTTAATGGTTTATTCTCTTGTTGTTCTGGCTTCTGCCAAGTCATTGAATACCTTCATTGTGGCGTTCTAAGCTATTGTTATTTTGTATTACATTTACACAAATGAATGAATGGTGTTTTACGGCACGTCGACACATAAATAGGTCATATTGTGCGCAAAAAAATATGAAAAATTAAGTATTAATTAAAAATTAATGTAAATATATAAAGATAAAATTATTCAAAAAATAAGGGATGATAAGGTGTAATATAAACTATGTATGTAAATCAATAAATGCCCGGCAACGGGTATATAAACAAGTAAATATATATAAGAACACATTACAATGATTTATATAGTCTGATCTCTTTCATGAAATCTAAAACAAGACTAAAATCTACAGTATCAAATAACTCTTTCATAGTATTAACATTGTAGTACCTTTGACGCATAGGATCAAAGTCTACACATTCCAATAAGATGTGTTTGACCGTTAACGGTGCAAAGCAGGGTAAACATTCCGGTAATTGCTCACCTTGTAATAAATATGAATGAGTATAACGTGTATGCCCTATCCTGCACCGGGCTAGGACAACTTCCTCTCGACGAATGGGTCTACTAGAAGAACGCCATTCTCCGAGTAACGGTTTAATTGGATGGAGTTTATTGTTAACTGACAAATCCCAAGCGACTTGCCAAGAGTTACGAATATATGTGTTAATACAACTTTTAAAATCAGTATAAGGTAATTTGGTATTAGCTATATGTAAATCTAATGCTGCCTTAGCAGCACTATCAGCTCTATCATTACCACGTATTCCTACATGGCTTGGAAGCCAGCAGAAAATAATAACATTATCAATTATAAGAGAATTGTACTTTTCTAAAAGTTGAAGCACCCAGTGCTTGAAGAGATGAAAGGGAATCAGATAATATTACAAAATGGTCATCATCAGATTCCTGAATATAATTTAAGGCAAGTTCAATTGCCTTAAGTTCAGCTGAAAAGATAGAGGCCTTATCAGGCAGGCGACTCTTTATGCTGTGTTTGTGAACAACAGCTGCTGCAGCTACCTTATCTATCTCCATCTTTAGAGCCATCTGTGTAGATATGTTGAAAGTCACAGTATTTCGATTTAATTTCATTAAATTTGCTTTAAAAGACAGTAGGGTCTGTACTGGATTTGTTATTATTACAAAGATCAAAAATAATTGTTGGAGTTTCCAAAGTCCACGGTGGAATTTGTGGTACTTTGTACTTGGCAATCAAATTTAGGTCGATTTCAGTGTCTCTTAATTTTGGTTTAATACGAAGACCAAATGGCCGAATGGCCTTCGGTTTTCGATCAAAAAGAGGTTCACAACTAGGATTAAAAACATTATCGAAAGTTGGGTTTGAAGGGTTAGACTTTAATTTAATGGCGTATTGAAGAGCTAATTTGTCTCGTCTGTGAGACAGTGATGGTTCATTGGCTTCAACATATAGACTTTCGGCTGGTGATGTACGAAAGGCACCTAAGGCGAGTCGTAATCCTTGATTATGTATAGGGTCGAGCATCTGCAAGTACGACTTACACGAGCGTATTTGTGTTTTATTTATATTGCCTATTGATGCTGACTTGTTGGTTAGAGATTATACCATGCGGGGATTTCTTTATTTACACTGTCCTGTTTTAATGGTATCACATATATTAAGTGTGAGGTTTGGTGCATCCAAGAACCGGTTTAAACTCCTCAGTGGCCTACTTTGCCACTGACCGTTCCAAGGCGGTAGCCCTGTTGTCAACCCTTTTGTGTTTGTGATTTCGTTTGCATTTATTATTACTTTTGCCTTCTTGTTTGTCTGTTTGCATGTTTGTTTCTGTGTTGTGTAGTTGACTGTCCTCCTTGATGCTACTTTCCCTGTCCGATCTTTTTATATTTCTTTCTTATATACATTTACTTGTTTATAGACCCATTGACAGGCATTTGTTGATTTACGTACATAGTTTATATTACTACCATATCATCCCTTATTTGTAAATTGTTTTATCTTTATATTATTTACATTATTTTCAATTACTACTTCATTTCTTCATCTTCCATCAGTTTTTGCGCAAAATATTACCCATTTATGTGTCGACGTGCCGTAAAACACTATTCATTCATTCATTCTAGAACCTGGTTTAAACCCCCAGCGACCTTTTTTGCCACTGACCGTTCCAAGGCGGTAGCCCTATTGTCAACCCTTTTTGTGTTTGTCACGTCATATGCCTATATTCTTTGTTAACATTGCCATTCATGTTTGTCCTTTTGGAGTTTACTGTGTTCTGTGAAAGCTGCATTTCCTGTTCGACTTTTGTCCGAGATCACTGGTGGTCGGGACTCGAAGATCATTGATATCAAGGTCCGCAGGGGCGCGGTTTTGATGTGTTTCAAGTCGCAGACACCAGGTTTCGACCTCGTACATTATTCTCCCTCTGAAAATATCTTATTTCTTTTCTGACATGGATTTTAGAATTCATGATATACAATTTGTATAATATAAATTCTCACAACGATTTATTAATCCAGTATCATTTTGACTTTAAATCTGCTTGCATATATTTAAATACAAGTTTTAGGTCTCAACTCGCCCCCAACTGCCTTTTTTGGCACTGACCGTTCCAAGACGGTAACGCTATTGTCAACCCTTTTTGTGTTTGTGATGTCTTATTTGGCCTTTTATTCATCTTTAAACTTGTTCTTTTTTTTCTCTGTGTGTTTGTGGGTGACTGTCGTACTTGATAAAAGGCTCTGGGTATTGTTTAACCACTCATAGCATATGTTGTCTACTTTTTAATTTAGTCTTTTGGCTGTTACTTGTGATACGAAGGCTTCATAACCGCTGCTCCCAACTAAATTCCTTTGTGGTTATTTCGCTTCTCGGGGCATACAATTTTATTAGATCCTGGGATCATACGCCGCTGGATATAGAGGATGAAATAAAGATACAAATATTGCTATATCCACCGCCATATGCTTGCCATCTTCGGGATGGTTAACATTCTGTACTGTTGATTTTTGATGAATATTGAGTTCTGGTCAACCGCTCATGAACAGTCTCAATCAAACCTTAGACTCCAATATTTCCTATGTGTCGTGCTCGGCCGTTTCCAAAGTTCATTATCGTACTCTTTTTTGAATACTGCTTTTCCTGTTCGATTTTTATATCTATATTTACATGTTATGTCAATCTCTCAACATCAAGCGAGACAAATATGCAGCTTCTTTCTAGTATTTAAATGTGTTGTTTGAAGTAGCGTTGCATGTTACATCTGACGTTTAAAATGACTGCTTGACGGTTAACGTACGTGACGTCAGATGTATTAGGTATTGATAGAAAATTTAAAACCAATCCGTAATAAGTATTCTAATAATAGTAAATATACAAATCGTACAGGAAAAGTAGCATTTAAGGACGACATTCAAACATAAACACACACAGAAACAAATAACAACTTTAAAGATGAATAAAAGGTAAGATAAGACATCACAAACACAAAAAGGTTGACAAAAGGGCTAACGCCTTGGACCGGTCAGGGGCGGTTAAACCAGGTGCTAGGTGCGTCAAACGTCACTCTTACCTTAATGTCACCCCAATAACCTGGACAGTGTAAATAAAGATATCCCGCCAGGTTATAAGAATTAATGGGCAATATAAGTAAAACACAAATGATCATGTATATATAATATAAAAAGACAACAGTCTATAAATCTACGAAGTAAGTACTCAGTGACTTGGCAGAAGCCAGAACACCACGAGAACAACCCGTTAACGGTAGGACAAGACAAGATTAAATATAGATATAAATACAAACATCAAACGCTACCGTCTTTTAAGATTGAAGTAGACGTCATCATGGGGTCCACAATCTGTCCGGTCACCGCACAATCAAAGAGGAAAACATAGTGGTGAACTGTAAATGGGTCAACCACTAAACATGCAGAACGTTCCAAAATGATAGTCTCTTTTGTCACTGACCGTTCCAAGGGGGTAGTCCTAGTGACAACCCTGTTGTGTTTGTGATATCTTATCTTGCCTTGTATTCATCTTTAAGGTCGTTCTTTGTTGCTGTGTATGTTTGTGGTTGATTGTCGTCCTTAAATGCTGTTTTTCCTGTTCGATTTTTTTATCTTCTTCTAGGGTGCACCAAACCTCACTCTTACAGTCGTGTCATCTCATTATTACTGGACGGTGAAAATAAAGTTATCCCCTCCAGGCTATATGCGCAAACAAACAAGGCAGCATTAAAATCCAATACAAGTAAGACGCTTATTACTCCATGACCATTAACTACGTGTTAATATATATATTTATGTTAACATATTCTAACAGAAATAATGGAGTAATAAGAAGGTCATAGCTCAAGAATCATTTAATATGTGTTCATTTAAATCAAATAGTGTCCTTTGATTTTCTAGCGGCAATAGCTCATTATTCAGAAGCATATTACCGCAAGAGTACTATCGGAGGTGGTTAAAGAGGCACTACCTATATCTACGCGATTTTTAATGTAAAATATTAAATACTCAATATTACTGCATTTATATGTATACAAAGCTTTTTTATGAGTATTCTAAGAAGAAACATGGTTCATATTCCAGTTCTGTAACATATACATTATGATCAAAACAATATCTTGAATAAAATGCTGCCCAGCCGTTTATTCCTGCCGGAGAACTACGAGTTTTTACGATTTTCTCGGACATGCGCAATGCGATTACAAACTATTTGGCGCAGTTCCGATAGCAAACGAATCGATCGGAACTCTTCGCTAATCAGACGAGGTAGTTCCGATTGTAAACGAATAAGATCGGAAAATACAATTTCAAAAATCCGATCTTTTCAATCCTGTTTTTCTCCAGCAAAACGCATATTACATGGGGTGAAATTATTGCCATTTACCTTTTTTATAGTCCTCTTTATTATTAAGTAAAGTTTATATCAATTGGTGGACAAAAAGATATAGGTAGAGCCTCTTTAAGTACTCCTCTAATTGGAAAATGAATAGAAAGTTCATAGTATTCAAAAAAAAAGAAAGGGATTACCTCACTAGGACATTGTCCTTTCAATAACAACGTAATCATAATTAACTAATCAACTAAATGAGAAACAAGAACAGTAAATCCGTGACAGTTTATATACAGAGTTGATTACAGTTGTAGAGCAGAACACTTATAACATGTTGTGTCATCCGCTTATCATATGTGGCAAGCAGGTAAAATGGAACAGTAAATGCAGCATTCAATGACCATAGTCAACCAAAACAAACACTGCTAAAGATGTCTAAAAGGCAAGACACGACAACACAAACATGAAAGGGTTGACAATAGCGCTACCGCCTTGGAACGGTCAATGGCAAAAAGGGCCGCAGTTTCATTATATATATTATATATGCAGTGTACTGGAAAATGTTTGTTGTGTTTTGAAATTGTTTTGGCAGTCTTGCATACATTTCTTGACTGCAAAAGAGAATACCGCGTAAACAAAGCGACATTTTTGCAGTTTTTTATTGACAAATTTGTTCCTGTGAATCAACTTCTCTCATAATTTCAAAATCAATTAGTCGGTCAATGGAATGTATCCTAACGTCCTTACTAGCACTCCTACCGATATGTTTGTTGTTACTTTCGGCCCACGAAATTTCCCCAAATCTAGTGACTTGATATATCATTGTACTATTTGACCTTTTCTTAATTAATATCTTTCGAATCAAATGGATCACAGAGTATATGTTATCAGACAAGTTATGTATCATTGCGTCAGAGCCAATCAGCAACAGACAATCCTATGGCATGAATTCGGGTTTATCAGAAAAGTTGTGTATCATTGCGTCAGAGCCAATCAGCAACAGACAAGCCTATGGCATGATTTCGGGTTTATCAGACAAGTTGTGTATCATTGCGTCAGAGCCAATCAGCAACAGACAATCCTGTGGCATGACTTCGGGTTTATCAGACAAGATGTGTATCATTGCGTCTGCGCCAATCAGCAACAGACAATCCTGTGGCATGACTTCAGGTTTATCAGACAAGTTGTGTATCATTGCGTCAGAGCCAATCAGCAACAGACAATCCCATTGCATGATTTCGGGTTTATCAGACAAGTTGTGTAGCATTGCGTCAGAGCCAATCAGCAACAGACAATCCTATGGCATGACTTCGGGTTTATCAGACAAGTTGTGTATCATTGCTTCAGAGCCAATCAGCAACAGACAATCCTATGGCATGACTTCGGGTTTATCAGACAAGTTGTGTATCATTGCGTCTGAGCCAGTCAGCAACAGACAATCCTATGGCATGACTTCGGGTTTATCAGACAAGTTGTGTATCATTGCGTCAGAGCCAATCAGCATCAGACAATCCTATGGCATGACTTCGAGTATTGTCATTATTTAATATATGTCATCAACAACATGCACCGACAAACAAGCGATCAATCTTTTATCAAAACATGATAACGAATAAAAAACAAACACAAAAACTCGCAACGCGATTTGTAAATTATAAAACGCACCATAAATTACACAGTCGATTATAAAAGATGCCAACTGCAGTGCAAGCATGCAAGTATCAATATATCGTTAAATATGACAGAAACAGAGCATCGTTTTTGTATTATACAACTCCAAAGTATTTGATTTATCTAAGCAGAAGAATACTTGTATCGCTACATTTAAAGATTAGTATTACTAAGGGGACATTAATCTATGTGTAGTGGAGTCATAACAAGGGGACTATACTCTACTTATTTGGAGTCATACTAAGATAATACTGTATATTTAGATGATTAATCCATTTTTTCTCCTTAACACATTCACGAAGCGAGATATAAACGTAATCCAATGATATTATTAAGCTACACAATCCCGATAAAATAATACAATTTCAAGTTTGTTTAAACATAAGAACGCCTATAGATGAAGTTCTTTGCTGGATGTGTTGTTTACATTGTTTAGGCTGGTATATTGTCATAGCGTATATCGAGGCATTTGCATAATAGGCGTGATAAACGCTTCGGTAACTTTGAAATTGTACCAACCAGCGATTACGGGTATATAAGCCTAAACGTTAATATAGCAATTTGCTCAGATATCCGATAAATACAGACTGTTCAACTCGATGATGATATTCAATGGCGTGCAATGTAACTATATACATGTTTGTAATGTTGAACGTAAGGAACAAGTAAAATGCGTAAGACATAAAGTAGATACATCACTATGTAGAGAATTACAAACACTTACCCGCCTATTCCACTTATACTTATTTTCTATAATATCCTTGAAATAATCGAAAATCACACACGTATTATACATGTATACATATACAGAGAGCGTGTATCGGTAGCCAATAGCATGTAACGTGAAATACATACTCACGTGTTGACTCGCGACAGAGAGAAATTATTGTTTAGAATGAGACACTTGAAGGATATTGTTCAAATTAAGTTAATATATGGACTTTTCTTTCGTTGGAAAAAGGCCAGCAATAGTATTAGTCGCAAATCGTAGATTTCCGGATGTGGGGAAGGGGTATACACATGAAGGTCGCCCATCCGTCTATCCATCAGTTACACTTTTCAATTCCGGAGCTTCTTGGGAAAATAATAAGAGTAAAAAAAAAGGATCGTTCTTACGTGCGAGCTTTTGTGGGTGCGTGCGTAAGCCTTGCTTGTGTGCCTGCTAGTATGCACATGTTTGTTAATATTTAAATCTGATAAATTTGAAAGGCATTTGAATACTACAACTTCATAAAAAAAATGTTTTAAAAAAGTGCTAAGGCCTGGGCTAGAACCCCGTCCGCAACGGCGAAAGCATACTAAGACAGCGCGTTAACCTACTGCACTACGGAGGCTGATTAACAATGTCGTATTAATTAAGTTATTTTACATAAATATGCTCAATCGCGAAGGACTCTGTGCTAATATCACGGTGGATAGACGTAACAGACCATGGCTGCTCAAAACTGCGTTACCTTGATCCTGGTTGCGCTTGTAACGGACCCTGGTTGGTAAAAACAGAGGGAAAATGGACACTGGTGTCAAAAAGTTCGAACATAAAGATACAGTATCGTATGTATAAGAAAAAAAGTTTATGCAACGGAACTAGTGAATATCTTATCCTTCGAAATACATTTTCCTTATGCACAACAAATGCAGAATAATTCCTAACAAGCTGAAACAAATTTACTCTTAACCGGTCGATACAAAGTTGATGACTTTAAAAAGCCAAAATTCCATATGTTCTCTCTGACTGATTTAATGTGATCCCAAATTGGTTTGCAACTACTGTTGTTCAATAAAGATAACTGTTTAGTCTAAAAATCTGCAAATATTTACATCATGTCTAAATTTCAGAGCACCGGACCCTGGTTGCTTTGTAAAAAATGCTTGAGATTCTGGCAACGGACAATCTGTATCTTTGGCACCGGATCCCGGTTGATAGATTGTTTTCTATATACCTTCAGATACCAAAACAAACAATAAAAAAAAACATCTGGAGGTTGCATGGTGGTTTCAGTCATCTTCAGCACATTTAAGGTTATATATGATGGTCGATTTCTTTCGTGGGTGAGGCAGGCCATCCAAATTTTCATTAGTAGGACAAGTACTGCATGCCTCATGAAATCTGGGAATAAGCTGGATTCGTACCCACGACCGTAGCGGTGAACTTGAAACAGCGCCTCACCACTCTGGACCACCGGTACTAAAATCATTCATGCGACAGCATGATGGAAAATAAAAAAAGAACAGCCCAATATTGAATTATTATATCGGTTATGAATGTAGAGGGTGTGATCTTGTTATAGTGATAGAATCTGGTGGTGAGTTTGGCTAAATGAGTCTATGTCGTACAAAGTACAAGACTAAACAAAGGTACTCCAGACCTACGTTTGTGTATATGCGTTTGCGCCTTGAGATAATTCTCTCTTTACGACCTGTCTTCCGTCGACAGTACCCTAAAATAAACTATGGGCTCGCAATAGACATTAACCAAACTTACTTTCCCCGCAGCGCGCTGCATGACAGTTTTTGTCGCCGTTTTACACGACAATGACCTCAAACAGTTTTTATATTTGTAACTGGAGGCCCCGGGTTCAATCCTCCGTGGTGCCACTGAGTTTCGTCGGTGTGTTCTTGGGCAAAACATTTTCCCTTAGCCTCGTCCGTCGGATGCGGACGTAAACCGGGCGGTCTCGTGTATCGGTCTATCCTCCGAGCACGTTAAAGAACCATAGGAATCTATTCGATAATAAGAGTTGGGCACGGTTCACGGATTCCTATGTATACTTCCTCTCTCTCTGGGGCTGCTCTAAATAACCTATACTGTGTTGATGAGCCGTTAAACAACATTCAATATTTAAAAAAAAAAAAGGTTTATTCAAAAGGCATTATCTTAGAGCACGCAGCTGTGTACACACTGTCTGCAAAAATCAGAAAATTAAAAAAAAAAACACAATACATAAAAAACAACAAAAACAAACAAACGAAAAAGTAGGGGCGAGAGGATATAAGGATTCAGACTATATCATCAACATGTCAGCGTCAAATAAGATATAAAATAGTGGGTAAAAACGAACCACAGCGTATCTGGGAATAAAACAAGTTCATGAAATTTGCCCCGGGACCACACTAGCAACGCTTAAGCTAAGCCTGATCATAACCAAAATACACCAATGAATAAAAATCAAATATTACAAGTAATACAAATGCAGCAATGTGAACAACTAATGACGTAGACTATATACATGAGTGTTGGCATAATGTAGGCTGACATGTCGCATAGAGAGGCCACCGTTGTTGTACGCAGAGAGGCCACCGTTGTTGTACGCAACAAATAAGAAAACTTTTTTTATTTAGATATTTTGTTTAAAATAACTCTAACTGTACATTTATTCACAAATTAATATAACTGCATAAAGTAATACATTGAACACCTCATATAGAAAAGCTTAGCTTTTCGTTTATAATCTCCGAATACCTACTGAAAATGTCAATTACAAGTTTTAGATAGGCATTTATCAATGGTAAACTTTGAATTCGCAAGTTTTCATTATTTTATACATGTAATATAATTCTAGAGCAAGTTGTATTGAGAATGCTGCCACTTTTGTTTGTTAAAGCACTAACGGATTTCGAGGGGAGCGCCCTCATCGGAGTCATCCTATGATTTGAAAAGGTTATCACATAACATTTAACTGAATGTTGTTTAACTGTTTATCAAGATATTATATTGAATATTTATAGCCGGTCGCCCCAAAAAGAAAGGATACATAAACCACCGGGAAGCTGCCCTAATCTTACTTACGAATATATTTTCCTTTGATTAGCAAATTGTTCCAAGACACAGAACCGGTGTACATACCAATCCGACGGACGAGACTAAAGGAACATGTTTTACTCAATAATATACAGAAGAAATTGACTGGCGGCGATAAGGCTTCATCCGGGTCAAATGCAACGTGCTATCAAGTAGACAACGCCAGCTCCCTTGAAGTGTACGAGTTCCTCGCCGATGTTTGGAAGGTGAAAACTCGTTAAATGTGAAAATCTTTAAAATATCTTAGCACATTGTTTTTTCCATAAGTTGACCCCCGCACAAACCCCACCCAATTGAAAATGTCGCAGCTTTATCTTCCACCGCTGGTATCAGACCGAGATATTTCGAACAGGGGAACATATCTAGTCGTTTTTTCAAGATTTATGTTTTCAAATACCGACTAGGATCCTGGTCAGAAGCAAACAGGATCCGGTGCCATGAGCAACCAGGATCCGTTACTTTGCAATGCACAAACAACTTAACGCTTCTGGCAATCGGTAGATATTATTATGTATTAAATACGTCCAATGGATGTTATGGCTGAACATACATAATTCCAGACATAGCATATGCCAATAACAGTCACCATTTTCGAAATAAACACAGTTTTCTTAGAACTAGACGTACTTTCACGCGTCGGTGTGTAAACAGTGCGCGTTCTTTCACATCTAAAACACTGTTTTTATAACCTGTTCTTCATTTATATAAGACACACAAATGCATCTAGTTTTCCGTGGGTGTGATCATTTTTAAAAAGTGTCTTATTGTAAAGTAATATTAAATATCTTTTAACAGTTTACGTGTTTTTACCCGCCAGGGTCCTTTACATGAGTAACCAGGATCAAGGTAACGTTGTTTTGAGCAGCCAGGGTCCGTTACGTCTGTCCACCGTGAATATAAACCATTGCTTTTCAACATATTGCTTTTACAGGTCCGTAGCTACACTGAGGCACACAGAGGTAATTGCAATGGTTGAATTTTGGAAATGTACATACTTTACATAAAAAACAACTATATACTAGTATATAAGGACCCTGGGGGAAATGCAACACATTGAAGGAAATTAAAACAAAATCTAGGATGGAGATGGAGGTTAATGCCACCGGACACTAAAATAAGGGATATGCCTCGGTTAAAATTCAGGGCTGGTTACGGGCCTGTTTTCATTTAAAATTACTTTACAAATCATTGAACTTGATTAAAGAAAATTAAAGATTTAAATAAGTAAACTTAGGAAAGGTTAATCACTAGTATTTGAACTTAATTGTTACACTACAACTTTCGGTTTTTATTTAACACTTACCCTGTCATACAGACGGAAGCTGATATCTTTCATATTTTCTTTGATTTTGAAATCTTATCAATCAGAATTTTAATGTTCAGATTGCCAATTCATACAATTGTGTTGCATTTTTTGTTTGTTTCGTGAAAACATCAATAATGGGGCCCACCCCGAAACATTGGGGTGTGGGGCCCTCCGGCTCTTACGCCTATGTATCGTTTGTGAGACTATATAGAAACTCTCTCTATCTCTCTTATTGCCTTCCACCCCCCCCCCCTCCCCTTCTGCCTTCCCCCACTCTCTCTCCCCTTTTGTCACTCTTTTCCCTCCCTCCCTCTCGCTTTCTTTCTTTCTCTGTATCTCTCTTTCTCTCTATGTGTGTCTCTCTCTCTTTCGCTCTTTCCTCATCCCTCTTTTTGGCTCTCTATGTCTCTCTCTGTCTCTGTGTTTCTCTGTGTCTCTCTATCCATTTTATTTTCAATTTCAAAATTTCAATTCATGCATGAATTAAGAGGAATTTATTAAAAGTATGTTGATTTATAATCTCCTAATAGGTGTAAACCATGCATGCATAACTTCACATAACAAATACTATATCTCCATCTTTACCATTAATTACGAGCCTCTACCAATATTCCAATTTTGATAAAAAATATCTCCCTTGTGTTTTGTGTCAATATACAGTACACACGTACACTCACATAAAAATGGAGGATTATTTGTATATAATAGTTTCTGTGATGCAACGGGATAGTTGGAAAGGGTCTTTGTAAAAAGGCCGCTACGTTTAATTATAGGTATTGTTTTGGATTATATATAAATATGGACTTATAATGTTGAGTAAGTACATCTTTAGCTTCCTTTTCAATTTCTAATGACTTGTATTTCCTATTATGTCTTTCTACTCAAGATTGGTCTCATCAGTTCGATGGTAAAATGCCGTCTGCTAAATTCCACTTTTATACCCGTTATAAGACCAGTGGTCGATTCACAAAGTACCTGAAGCGTCTCATACAGTACCGCCTTATCTCATTAATATTCAGTGAATTTAGGTAGTGCGCATGTTGTATATATGAACCCACACGTATACAGTAATCACTTAGAACAACATGCGTAATGACCGTTACATTTGTTCAGTTCTAGTGTGCCTTTTATCGGGATTGTGTAGCTTTAAGCGGAATATCAATGTATCAGATGTTAGTGATTTGACACTCGTGACGTTTTGTATGGCAATATAAAATGAATTACAAAACCTTCAAGCATTACATTAATCGAACATAAACCATTGGCATTGTTTGTCTTTCTCCGAAGGCTTTGCTTGGAGATAACATAATTAATTAAAAAAAAGAAGCTGTCAATATTTGATTATGACTTATCTTCTGAATCAGATCTGTTCATGTGTATTGTTGTGATGATATGGAATTGGTATGTGTAAACAAAGCAGCGAAGAGACAGATTAACGGAATGAATGATCATGACTGTGGATAATGTGTGAGGACATCATACACATTGCTACTAAATAATATTCACGAAGTGTGCATATTAATAATATATATATATATATAAAGAAAGGCACATCGGTCAATAAATATTAGGTCACATGAAGTAATACATGCCGGTTAGGATTTTTAAATTGACTTTATTCCTGCTAGTTCAGAAAGTGATCAGTGATGATGTCATAGATCAGAAAAGCAATTAAAACACAATTAGCGAGCGATTACACGAGAGTGTCGATGTTCGGAAGGTGTCGCTGTTAGGAGAAATGACTCTCTTTTTAACGCGGACTCTGAATTTTATATTTATTTTATGGTATTCCATCTTTCCACGTCATTCCATCTTAGCCCCACCTCATCATTATTCCGCACAATAATAATACAAAATTAAATAATTAAGAATAATTTCTAATGGTAGAGCTGATAGTGCTGCTAAGGCAGCATTATAAATACCAAATTACCTTATACTGATTTCAAATGCTATATTATACAATTATGGACTTTTCAGCTGTTATACATGATGTGATATGCACCGAAAAAATCATTATTGACCGAGGCGATAGCCGAGGTCAATAATGATTTTTTGGTACATATCAACATCATGTATAACAGCTGAAAAGTCCATAACTGTTTTATTATATAACCCTCAATTTACAATTATATAAAACAGGTCAATATCAAAAAAACAATTATATAAAACAGGTCAATATCAAAAAAACAGGTCAATATCAAAAAAACAGGTCAATATCGCTAGATATTTTTTCTAAAAAATTACTTTTTAGCCAATGAAAACGCGTCTATTTATAGGTTATATAATAATAACTCATATTTTCCAAACTCTTTAAAATGTTTCCGTTTAAAGGTTTTATTCAATAAAACCGTAATACTGTGAATGGCGTCTTTCTATAAGAAGCATTCGTCGGGAAGAAGTTGTTGTAGCTATGTGCAGAACAGGACATACGTCATACTTAATCATATGTATTATAAAATGAGCTATTGCTAGAATACAAATTATGTTATGCATTGTTAACGGTCAAACATATATTGTTTGATTTATGTAGACTTTGATCCTATGTGACACAAATACTACCAAAAAAAAAGAAAAGAGTATGATAATGGACCTTTGGAAACGGACGAACACGACACATACGTATTTGATATACTTGAATTTAGTCTTGTTTCAAATTTCTTAAATAAAAATCGGACTATTATTTAAGCCTCTTAAAGACATTGTAATATTTGTTGTCTCACGTCCAACTATCTCCATATAATATCGATCCAAAAAAGTCATGAAAGTGAGAACAAACAGCATGTCGACTTGACATATAAGAACAAAATGCTTCCGCATTGTAGAAACTGTATACATGAAATGTCTTGCTTTATTCCAGCGAAAAAAAAAAAGAGTATCACAATGGACCTTTGGAAACGGACGAACACGACACATACGTATTTGATATACTTGAATTTAGTCTTGTTTCAAATTTCTTAAATAAAAATCGGACTATTATTCATTTTAATATGTTTATAAGTGCATTGACTTGTTTAAACGGTCGTCGGTATACATATTCATACAAAGTAAAACTACACGGGTGTTCCGCGGAACACTTTTGTCGCATGTCAGCGCTTTGTCAGTATAACAAGTTTTTTTAGAACCAGATAAATGACATTGACAACTTATATGAGTATATATTGAAAGTTTGATGAAGAAATATCAAGAAATGAGAAAGTTATTGCCAACGTTAAGTTTTCGTGAAGAAAAAATGAGCATTTAACTCATATAATGACCTTCACTGTGAACTTGACCTTTATATTTTAGTATGGTCATATCGACGTTGTCATGATGAGTGTATATTGAAAGTTTGATGAAGAAATATCAAGAAATGAGAAAGTTATTGCCAACGTTAAGTTTTCGTGAAGACAAAAATGAGCATTTAACCCATATAATGACCTTCAGTGTGACCTTGACCTTTATAATGTAATATGGCCATATCGACGTTGTCATGATGAGTGTATATTGAAAGTTTGATGAAGAAATATCAAGAAATGAGAAAGTTATTGCCAAAGTTAAGTTTTCGTGAAGAAAAAATGAGCATTTAACTCATATAATGACCTTCACTGTGAACTTGACCTTTATATTTTAGTATGGTCATATCGACGTTGTCATGATGAGTATATATTGAAAGGTTGATAAAAAATATCAAGAAATGAGAAAGTTATTGCCAACGTTAAGTTTTCGTGAAGAAAAAAATGAGCATTTAACCCATATAATGACCTTTAGTGTGACCTTGACCTTTATAATTTAATATGGCCATATCGACGTTGTCATAATGAGTATATATATTGAAAGTTTGACGAAATAATATCAAGAAATGGTAAAGTTATAGCCAACGTTAAGTTTTCGTGACGGACGGACTGACGGACGACAAAGTGATCCCTGTGTATCTCATTTTTCATCGAAAAGGCGACACAAAAACAAAATGTAAATCTAAATTCAATGTTTGCCTTTTCCACATACCTTTTGGACAGCCCTCGTAGTTAATACGTTTACCATATTATCCCTTATTTTAAAATGGTTTAACAACTATTTCATTTGTGTTACTGGTCGCCTGTTTTTGCACGCACTAGGACCTATGTATGTGTCGACGTGCCGTAAAACACCATTGATTGATTGATTGATTGATTAATTCAGTCATTCGTCACCAAACAACAACATACAGGATGAACAACTGTTCAGTCATTAAACAAATTATTAGTTTAGATTCACGAATGTTACAAAGGCCAGGATCGCAGGAAATTCAATGGCAAAATATATGAAATAGCCGTCAAAACGTCGAAAAAAACAAACTTTCAGTTATTTCGCTCCTGACAAGTAGTGATTCAGAAGATGTAGTTTAAGCCTCTTAAAGACATTGTAATATTTGTTGTCTCACGTCCAACTATCGCCATATAATATCGACCTAAAAAAGTCATGAAAGTGAGAACAAACAGCATGTCGACTTGACATATAAGAACAAAATGCTTCCGCATTGTAGAAACTGTATACATGAAATGACTTGCTTTGTTCCAGCGAAGCGTACTTCGGTGATCACAGAAGGATACACACTGCAACATCGATTGATTTTTAATGAAGATTACTAGTACTCGATTTCTCTTATTTCTTAATTTCCTGGTGCCGAACACCATTGATAAAAATGGACGCACTTCTATTATTAAAGTGTTGCTCAATATCGACACATTCGTCTAATTATCGACACCCTATATGAGTTTTTGATTTACATATATAGTTTATATTGCTACCATATCATTCCTTATTTGTAAATAGTTTTATCTTTATATATTTACATTAATTTTTAATTACTACTTCATTTCTTCATCTTTCATCAGTTTTTGCGCACAATATGACCTATTTATGTGTCGACGTGCCGTAAAACACCATTCGTTCATTTACTTATATTGCCTATTAATGCTGCCTTGTTGGTTAGAGAATAGTTCATGGCGGTATGTCTTTATTTACACTGCCCCGTTTTATTGGGATGACAGTAGGGTAAGTGTGAGGTTTGGTGCACACTAGAACCTGGTTTAAATCCCCAGCAGCCTTTTTGCCACTGAGCGTTTCAAGGCGGTAGCCCTACTGTCAACCCTGTTTGTGTTTGTGACGTCATATGCCTTTATTATTACTATTGCCATTCTTGTTTGTCGTTTTGCGCGTTTTGGGGTTTACTGTGTTCTGTGAAAGCTGCATTTCCTGTTCGATTTGTATACTTACCTTTACATAAATACTGTTTTACGGCAATCAGCCTAACAACAGTTATCACCTGTTAAGTGCACTTTATTTACGCAACATTTTGAAAATCATCTGAACATCCAAAGGCTCAAGTTACCGAAATACTGTGTAATTACCCAGGCAAACTGCGTGTGTCACCAGTAAAAGCTTGCACTCTAACGCAGCGACTCTATTTTGCGACACTGTTGTAAATTTGGATTTTTAGTTACACGCCCACAGGGTGATTAACCTTAGAACCCCCTAGTCTAACTCTGACGACATTTTACTAAAACCTGTTACAAGCCCTTACATTTGAAGCAGGTTAAGCGTATATGATGCCGATATAATTGTTTATTATTTTGTATGTATATCTTTAGTTAGTTTCTCTAGATGTGGACTTTATTGTTACAGATTTCCTTTTGAGGGGATGTAGTTTTGTTTACACTGTCTTGTCTATTTGGGCGCTGAAGACAGGATAATAGTGAGGATTGTGCGCATATGAAATCGATTCAAGCTAACCAGTAGGCCTTATTGCCTACTGACCGATCCAAGTCGGTAACCCTGTCTTCACCACCCTTTCTGTTGTTTTCTGTCTCTTTCATTGTAGTTTCAAGTCCTTGTTCGCAGTACAGTGCGGACCTACGATGCCATTGCTTTCGGACGCTGTGGTTTCTATAGGACCCTATATATCATTTTGCAATATCGTGTATGCAATTTTAAAACATGTTGAAGTCTAAAACTAGAAATTCCTGCTAACATTTACTGACATTTCATCAGACATTTGAACGACAAGTTGGTTGTATTATTTTAACAGTTTGAGCCGCACCCTTATTATTAATGACAATGTCAAAGCTGGGAAGTTCAAAGAGTCTGCGGATTTCTGTAACAGTTGTTAAATCATCATTCTAACACCCGCACTATATAGCCTAGTTTACAATATCTCGTTATATTGAACGATATATCACTGTAATTTTTGCAACGTTAGGAGAATAAGCATTGCGCATTGCGCATTGTATGCAACGTTAGGAGAGCAAGCAAAGCAATGCGAAAAATTTCAGATGTGTGCGTTATTTTCACATTTTAGGGGTATTCGGGCTCGTGAAATTATTGTTTACAATTGAACTCCAAACCGTGATATATTAAACGATAATTCACAGTAAACGATGTTCTATTTCTTAAATATATATATGTGGAAACATATATATTATATATTCTGTGATGAATTATAGACATTTCCCAGTTCGAGAAAATATATAACATATCCCTTCCTCTACTTTGCATGCTATCTCGCCTTGTGTGCAAGATAGCACAGTAGCCAAATGTTATGAACTAAACGATAGACGTCACGATATTACGTCACGAATTGACGTCATGATATTACTCCGTGCTGTCGCCAAAGAAGTGACAAGAAGGAATACTTGTGTCAAAAGACGATTGGAAAGAAATTCATCACAGAATATATATGATAGTTTAATTAACTTTTTTGTCGTGATACGGAAAATAATTCACTCGTGAGAAATATTCTTGCGATATAGAAACTCGTGCGAAAATGCAATCGTTTCTATATCGCAAGAATCTTTCTCACTCGGGAATTATTTCCCGTATCACTTCAACAATGTTAATTGAACTCTATTGCTAGCAGCTAGACACACAATCATATTTATGAATGTAGATCATCAAATAATAATTAATTATTGCCTTAGTGTATTATATGAACTGAAGAATTTATACAACAAAAAACATTCCGGGGCGCAAATGGTTTCCAAATCAAAGCATTTCATTAAAAATAATTTTAAAAAAAGATGAAAAGAGAAATTTGGAAATCGTCGATCACGATAAATACAAACGATATTGCAGTCTCGAAACGACTGAGACCGTTCACCAACGGTAATGAAAAGTGCTTGCTACTGTTCACGCCCTCTAGCCCCAGGTTGAGCAGAATGCAATATTTAAAAAGTCAATAGTACTGAAATTTGAGCCATCCCGAATATGGTATGCATATGACGGTGAACTTGGACATTTCAATGAGGTATTTTCACACCATTCCAAGGCCAGCGGCGTATGGTCCCAATTTCTAACAAAACGCTTTGCCCTAAACGATAAAACAATAGGCGAAATAAACAAAATGAAATTTAGTTGGGAGCAGAGGCTATGAAGCCTACGTATTACAGGTAGCTGTCAAAAGACTTAATTAAAAAGCAGGCAACATATCCTATGGATGATTAAACAATACTCAATACATACTGAAACGGTGATCCCTTGGAAGCAACACACAGAAACAAGAGAGAAAATACTCTTTTATTGAGTCTGTTCATGGGAGGTAATTATAAAGAAATATAAAAAGATCGGACAGGGAAAGTAGCATTCAAGGAGGACAGTCAACCAAGAAAGAAAAGTAGCAGACTCGATTTGATTGTGTCTGTTCATTGGAGGTAATTATAAAATGCAACATCTTTCACGCCTCCTAGCACTGACTTTAGCGATATTCTACTTTAAAGCAACACCGAACGGGCTTGATGACCCCAAAGGTCTAGTAAATATTAACACTACTGGTGACTGATTTATAGTCAGGGCGACTTTTCTACGGCCGCCACACAGCACAAAATCTTTAAAGGCTGGAGTAGTGGAACCATTTATTCAAAATTCAAGTAAGCAAAAAATATATTTGAGAATGTACCACCGATAGCTATAAATATCGGGTTCGGCGATCGGCGAATGAATGACAGCTTGAATTGCAAGCAGTGGGAGACATTTTACCGCCGCCGAACTGCACAGGCAACGCTACTGTGATATATAAAAGGTATGAAAAGAGAATTGGACGATTCATGGAGGCCTAGTTTACTGCATATGCACCTTCAATATGCACGCGAAACACATTATGGTGGTTATTGCCTCCCATACTTCTTGCTGATCGCCGCCAGTCACGTTGTGCTAAGTCGTACTTTACTGTTGTTTGTTGATATATGTATATTTATATACATATGGGTTCATATTTTATCAAAGTACAAAAAAACATCTTGGTCAGTGCGCTTTTGACTGAGACTTTGGTCACGAACATGTTATATGTTAAGTAAACACCAGTATATGGTTTACGGCAGTTCTGTGACACGTGCATGCAACAAAGTTGGTCAGTTACGTAACTGATATAATACAAATAATACCTAGTACGCTATGTGTAAACAACGGGCACTTAAACTGCGATCGGTATTTTGTCATATTAGAGCGTGTCCAACAACTTTATTTAATGACTGGTGTTGCCAATTGTGGTGGCAGTTGTAACCTTATGGCGCTGATATACAACTGCTCTTTGGGTATGATCAAGTAGACATACAAGTAGTAAAGGAAAAGTAGAATTCAAGGACGGCAGTCAACCACAGACACATACATAAACAAAGAACAAAGAAATATAAAAAGATCGGACAGGGAAAGTAGCATTCAAGGAGAACAGTCAACCACAAAACACAGAAACAAACATGGAAACAGACAAACAAGAAGGCAAAAGTAATAATAAAAGTTAACGACATCACAAACACGAAAGGGTTGACGATAGGGCTACCGCCTTGGAACGGTCAGTAGCAAAGTAGGCCACTGGGGGTTTAAACCGGTTCTAGGGTGCACCAAACCTCACACTTACCCTACTGTCCATCCCATTAAAACAGGACAGTGTAAATAAAGAAATCCCCGCCATGATCTAATCTCTAACCAACAAGGCAATATAAGTAAAACACAAATATGCTCGTGTAAATATAATACAAAAAACAATAGCCTAGAAAGACACAATGAAGGTACTCAATGACTTGGCAGAAGCCAGAGCAGTAAGTGAAAAACCATTAAGGGCACGACAAGAAAGATCATGGACAAACATCAAACGCCACCGTCCCAATGGGCTTTAGGTAGGCGTCATCAGAGGGTCCACAGCCTGTCCGGTCATCGTACAATTAAAGAGGAAAGCATAGTGGCGAACTGTAAAAGGGTCCACCACCAAGCATGCAGTACGTTGCAAAATGATAGGGTCATAACCTCTTTTGATAAACTTTTTAACAGGTTTAACAAAGATAGTATGAAAGTGATCATGACCAAGAATCTTACGAAGTTTATCAATCACATCACCACTTTAGAAATGATAAAAGTCAAAATAAGACATCACAAACCCAAAAGGGTTGGAAATAGGGCTACTGCCTTGGAACGGTCATTCGGGGGGAAAGGCCGCTGGGGGTTTAAACCAGGCTCTAGGGCGCACCAAAACTCAATGTTAACCTATTGTCATCACAATAAACAGGACAGTGTAAATAAAAAAATCCCGGCCATGTTAAAATCTCTAACAAGCAATGAATGAATGAATGAATGGTGTTTTACGGCACGTCGACACATAAATAGGTCATATTGTGCGCAAAAAATATATGAAAAATGAAGTATTAATTAAAAATTAATGTAAATATATAAAGATAAAACTATTAAAAATAAAATTAAAATAAGGGATGATAAGGTGTAATATAAACTATGTATGTAAATCAATAAATGCCCGGCAACGGGTATATAAACAAGTAAATATATATAAGAACACATTACAATGATTTATATAGTCTGATCTCTTTCAGGAAATCTAAAACAAGACTAAAATCTACAGTATCAAATAACTCTTTCATAGTATTAACATTGTAGTACCTTTGACGCATAGGATCAAGTCTACACATTCCAATAAGATGTGTTTGACCGTTAACGGTGCAAAGCAGGGTATACATTCCGGTAATTGCTCACCTTGTAATAAGTATGAATGAGTATAACGTGTATGCCCTATCCTGCACCGGGCTAGGACAACTTCCTCTCGACGAATGGGTCTACTAGAAGAACGCCATTATCCTAGTAACGGTTTAATTGGATGGAGTTTATTGTTAACTGACAAATCCCAAGCGGCTTGCCAAGAGTTACGAATATATGTGTTAATACAACTTTTAAAATCAGTATAAGGTAATTTGGTATTAGTTATATGTAAATATAATGCTGCCTTAGCAGCACTATCAGCTCTATCATTACCACGTATTCCTACATGGCTTGGAAGCCAGCAGAACATAATAACATTATCAATTATAAGAGATTGTACTTTTTTAAAAGTTGAAGCACAACTGGGTTATCATGTTTCATATTACCCAGTGCTTGAAGAGATGAAAGGGAATCAGAAAAGATTACAAAATGGTCATCATCAGATTCCTGAATATAATTTAAGGCAAGTTCAATTGCCTTAAGTTCAGCTGAAAAGATAGAGGCCTTGTCAGGCAGGCGGCTCTTTATGCTGTGTTTGTGAACAACAACTGCTGCAGCTACCTTATCTCCATCTTTAGAGCCATCTGTGTAGATATGTTGAAAGTCACAGTATTTCGATTTAATTTCATTAAATTTGCTTTGAAAGACAGTAGGGTCTTTACTGGATTTGTTATTATTACAAAGATCAAAAATAATTGTTGGAGTTTCCAAAGTCCACGGTGGAATTTGTGGTACTTTGTACTTGGCAACCAAATTTAGGTCGATTTCAGTGTCTCTTAATTTTGGTTTAATACGAAGACCAAATGGTCGAATGGCCTTCGGTTTTCGATCAAAAAGAGGTTCACAACTAGGATTAAAAACATTATCGAAAGTTGGGTTTGAAGGGTTAGACTTTAATTTAATGGCGTATTGAAGAGCTAATTTGTCTCGTCTGTGAGACAGTGATGGTTCATTGGTTTCAACATATAGACTTTTGGCTGGTGATGTACGAAAGGCACCTAAGGCGAGTCGTAATCCTTGATTATGTATAGGGTCGAGCATCTGCAAGTAGGACTTGCGAGTCGATCCATATACTATTGAGCCGTAGTTTAAAATTACCTAATAAATTATTTCACAATATGCAAACTTTTTAAGCCGAAATTAAGGTTTTATTTCATACCCAAACTAACCCCGTTTTTCCCTCTTGGAGAAGGGGATGGATGGCGTATGCAAGTTACCCAGGCAGATGTTATTGAAGCCTTTAATGACACCTCTCGGTATCTGGATGACATATTGAACATTGGCAACCCTTTCTTTCCAACTATGGTTACTTATATTTATCCTAAAGAACTTCAGCTTAACAAAGCTAATATATCTGATAATAACGCTTCTTTTCTTGATTTAGATCTCTTGATTGAAAATGGTAAAATAATAAGCAAAATCTATGACAAGAGAGATGATTTTAATTTTGACATTGTTAATTATCCCCACTTGGATGGGGATGTTCCCTGAGCAACTTCTTATGGGGTGTATGTGTCTCAGCTTATTCGTTTTTCTAGAGCTTGTACTCGAGTTGAGGACTTTAATATTCGTAATCTTTGTATAACTAAAAAGTTACTCAATCAGGGTTACCGTTACCATAAACTTCGTAAAACCTTTGCAAAATGTTATTATCGTGACCCTGATTTTCTTTCCAAATATAAAATTAATTTAAGGACTCTTCTGCGACAGGGACTATCACAACCATACTTCTATGGTGATGTGATTTATAAACTTCGTAAAATTCTAGTTCATGATCACTTTCATACTATCTTTCTTAAACTTGTTAAAAAGTTTATCAAAAGAGGTTATGACCCTATCATTTTGCAACTTACTGCTTGCTTGGTGGTGGACCCTTTTACAGTTCGCCACTATGCTTTCCTCTTTAATTGTACGATGACCGGACAGGCTGTGGACCCTATGATGACGCCTACCTAAAGCCCATTGGGACGGTGGCGTTTGATGTTTGTCCATAATATTTCTTGTCGTGCCCTTAATGGAGCATTTTTGTGTTTTACTTATATTGCCTATTGATGCTGCCTTGTTGGTTAGAGATTAGATGAAGGCGGGGATTTATTTATCTACACTGTCCTGTTTTAATGGGATGACAGTAGGGTAAGTGTGAGGTTTGGTGCACCCTAGAACCGGTTTAAACCCCCAGTGGCCTACTTTGCCACTGACCGTTCCAAGGCGGTAGCCCTATTGTCAACACTTTTGTGTTTGTGATGTCGTTTACTTTTATTATTACTTTTGCCTTCTTGTTTGTCTAATTCCGTGTTTGTTTCTGTGTTTTGTGGTTGACTGTCCTCCTTGAATGCTACTTTCCCTGTCCGATCTTTATATATTTATTCCCTTACTGCTCTGGCTTCTGCAAAGTCATTGAGTACCTTCATTGTGGCTTTCTAGGCTATTGTTTTTTTGTATTATATTTATACGAGCATATTTGTGTTTTACTTACATTGCCTATTGATGCTGCCTTGTTGGTTAGAGATTAGATAATGGCGGGGATTTCTTTATTTACACTGTCCTGTTTTAATGGGATGACAGTAGGGTAAGTGTGAGGTTTGGTGCACCCTAGAACCGGTTTAAACCCCCCAGTGGCTTACTTTGCCACTGACCGTTCCAAGGCGGTAGCCCTATTGTCAACCCTTTTGTGTTTGTGATGTCGTTTCCATTTATTATTGCTTCTGCCTTCTTGTTTGTCTGTTTGCGTGTTTGTTTCTGTGTTTTGTGATTGACTGTCCTCCTTGAATGCTACTTTCCCTGTCCGATCTTTTTATATTTCTTTTACTACTCGGACCACGTAATGGTAAACCCGACTTACCTTGTCGTGCCCTTAATGGTTTATTCTCTTACTGCTCTGGCTTCTGCAAAGTCATTGAGTACCTTCATTGTGGCTTTCTAGGCTATTGTTTCTTTTGTATTATATTAACACGAGCATATTTGTGTTTTACTTATATTGCCTATTGATGCTGCCTTGTTGGTTAGAGATTAATTAGATCATGGCGGATATTTCTTTATTTACACTGTCCTGTTTAAATGGGTTGACGGTAGGGTAAGTGTGAGGTTTGGTGCACCCTAGAACCGGTTTAAACCCCCAGTGGCCTACTTTGCCACTGACCGTTCCAAGGCGGTAGCCCTATTGTCAACACTCTTTGTGTTTGTGATGTCGTTTGCATTTATTATTGCTTTTGCCTTCTTGTTTGTCTGTTTGCGTGTTTGTTTCTGTGTTTTGTGGTTTACTGTCCTCCTTGAATGCTACTTTCCGTGTCCGATCGTTTTATATTTCTTTTTTGAACCCGGGGCTAGAGGGCGTGTTGCGGTAGCTACAATATTTCACTACCGCTCATGAACAGTTTCATTCAAACCGAGATTGCAATATTTCGTATGCGTTTCCAAAGGTCCATTATCATACTCTTTTTTGAAGACACTTTGATTACATTCATATATAATTACAGTATCACAATAGCCGGCAGCTTGAGTGAAATATTTATCTAATAGTTTCTCACAAATTAATAGAATACCTCCTTAAATCTAAATATCCCGATTTATTACACCCTTTGGTCATGAAAATTACGATTTATTACATCCTTTGGTCATGACTATTAATTTCCTGACGGTGGCAAGAGACGTGATCTATTACAAGATTAACGGGTTGCGTGCAGACATTCGGTTACAGTAAATAACGTCTAGCTGTTATATGTACCTTTGGTATTTGTCTGGCAGGAGATGAATACCGTATCTCGAACTGGGTAGTTTATCAATATAGTATAGTATATTCAGTAAATAAATGAATGGTATTTTACGGCACGTCGACACATAAATAGGTCATATTGTGCGCAAAAACTGATGAAAGATGAAAAAATTAAGTAAAAATTAAAATTTAATATAGATATATAAAGATAAAACTATTTACAAACAAGGGATAGTATATTCAACGCGTTTTCCCAAGACCATTGCCGAGAAGTAAATACATGTATGAATGTGGGAAATAATATTTGAAATCGGAAAATAGGTTAATTGAAATTAGATATTCTAAAAATGAATGCTTTTTAGCAGTTTTGTCAGCTATTTCATTAGCACGAATTACTACAGGTCTTTATGTCAGTAGAATATAATATAAATTGCAATTGATGCAATATAGAAAAGAGTATGATAGTGGACCTTTGGAAACGGCCGAAAACGACACATACGAAATATTGCAGTCTCGGTTTGATTGAGACTGTTCATGAGCGGTAGTGAAATATGGTAGCTACCGCTCAGGCTCTCTAGCCCCGGGTTGAGCGGAAGTCAATATTAATAAAATCAATAGTACAACATTTTAACCATCTTGAAGATGGCATGCATATGGCAGTGGACAGGGAGTATCTTTCTTCCCCATGTCGTACGGCTTATGGTGCCAGTATCTAATAAAATTAAATGCCCCGAAGAGCGAAATAAACATAATGGAATTAAGTTGGGAGCAGCTGTT
This sequence comes from Cyrtodaria siliqua, assembly GCA_037043455.1. Classification (NCBI taxonomy): domain Eukaryota; kingdom Metazoa; phylum Mollusca; class Bivalvia; order Adapedonta; family Hiatellidae; genus Cyrtodaria; species Cyrtodaria siliqua. The sequence continues at coordinate 147 of JAWPHD010015057.1, read as the reverse complement.
ATGAAGCCTGCATATCACAAGTAACAGTCAAAAGACTAAATTAAAAAGCAGACAACATATCCTATAAGTGGTTAAACAATACCCAGAGCCTTTAATCGGCCGGAGTAGTGGAACCACTGAATCGAAAATTAAGTAAGAAAACAAAAA
>JAWPHD010015056.1:0-57512 GCA_037043455.1 Cyrtodaria siliqua | reverse complement strand
CATTGTTTCAGGTGCCATCTCGCTCGCATCAAAGAGCAGTGGCAGAAAAACAATAACGTGGCTCCAGCATAAATGGAGTTTCTACGATAGAATTTGCAGCAACTCTGCAGTTCAGGGTGAGAAGGTTCTAGGCCCATTTTCCATATTTTATCTCGATGTACATGGAAGATGAGCCTGGCATGTTCATGCCTGCTAGGCGCCATATAACCTTTTCATGTGTTGGTGCGCCTTAAAACCCCAATTCAATCAATCATTTCATAATTTACTACATAATTATATATAGAAGATGAGGTTTATATTATAAATCAAGTCGACTATTTATAAAACTTTGTTATTTAATATATATATGCAAGTTTTATCCAGAATATATTTTCATTTCTTTATTGCATTTGCCTATTTTATGGGATTTCATGTGCATGCTGCATCTTTCAAAAATGGAATAGTAAATAGTTTAATTTATTTGAAATACAGTATTTTATCAACTGATGCTTTCCGGCATTATGTTGTGTATTGTCTACCATAATTCCTTTCTTAATGCCTACCATAAATTATCTTTAATAAAGTTGTATATTCTAACATAAAACTATATATTTTCTGCAAAACAAAAATTGCTTGGTTTCTAAATGATTTTATCGACAATTAAATTAGTTTTGAGAAAATTAAGTTTCGACTTCTTCGTTTTATCAATGCATATATGTACAATCATTATTATGTTGCATTGGGTGCAATATCAAAAATAAATAATGGAAAAAGACCACTATGAATTAATTTAAAAAAAAAGGATAATGACAAACTGTAATGAAACTAAAGATCACTCAATTATAATCATGTTTTGTTCCTAACTGTTTTAATTTATCAAGTTTATTGGTATAACCATGTTGTTGTTCCTAATTGTTTTACTTTATCAAGTTTATCGGTATTAAGTAAATAGATAAATTCTGTATTAACCAGTACAACCTGGGAGTAAGTATATAGGGAGGAGACACGGATTCATAAACACTCTAGTTTATCAATTGATGTTGTTGCGCTAGAACACCACCATTTACCATTTTATAGATACACGTAAATCGATAGTAAGCATGTATATACGTTACATTTTAAAAGTTAAAATTTCAACCAACATCTCAAAATAGGCAGTTTTTTCAGTCTCTTTTTTAATGCTTTCTGTTATAATCAACATCACGAAATTATGTTCTTGACAAGGATAAATATTTCTACTATTCATTTTTTGTTATTATTAATGCCTTAGGGATTAACCCATACTTCGTATTTCGTTTGCAATAGCTAAACACCATTTTTAATTTGAAAAATTCAAAATTTCAGCCGATATCTTTAAAGAGGCATTTTCATCACCTCTTTTTAGGCTTTGTCTTATAATCACCACCGTGAAAATACCTTCTTGACAAAGTTAAATATTTATTGTAAACATTTTCATAAGTGAAAGATTGGGATTTCTCAGTGAAAGAATATTCATAATAGCTAAATATTATTAACTAACTCCGAACACAAAAGTAACTAACTGTGACACTGAGTTATGGTGTCATTAAAGTGATAGCCGATAGCGTTCAATAAAGTGAAGAATTTCGGTTAAAATCATGCACAAATGATTTAAAATGTAATAAACAGATTATTTAACTGCTGGGTTCGATTATAGGGAAATCCATCACCATCGCTCGATGGTAGACGTGTTTTGTTCTGTGTTTTTTTCACTTGTAACCGGAGGACCCGGGTTCAATCCTCCGTGGTTCCACTGAGTTTCGTCGGTGTGTTCTTGGGCAAGACACTTGCCCTTAGCCTCGTCCGTCGGATGGGGACGTAAACCAGGCGGTCCCGTGTATCGGTCTATCCTCCAAGCAAGTTAAAGAACCATAGGAATCTATTCGATATTAAGAGTAGGGCACGGTTCCCGGATTCCTATGTATCATTTCCCTCTCTCTGGGGTGGCTCTAAAGAACCTTTACTGTGTAGATGAGCCGTTAAACAACTTTCAATTTCAATTTTTTTTTTTCACTCACTCGCATACGCTCGTTCGTGAAAAGAACGTTCATACGTTTACCATCTCCTTCCATTTCCCTATAATCGATCCCAGCAGTTAAATAATCTCTATGTTTACTATTCACTTTTTGTTATTATAATATAACCCGTAGTCTCGTATCTCGTTCGCAATAGTATACACTGTTAACCATGACAGAGCAGGGGCGTTCCTGGGGCTAATTTAGGTATAAGCACCATCAAGTTTTGGATTCACAAATGTGCCTAACCCCCATATAATACCTTCAGTTTTTATTGCATATTTCGCATTTTTAGCCAATTTTATATTATTGCTTCTTTAATAGCCTGTACGCACGTGCGTACGCCCAGGTACGCCCCTGCAGAGGATCCGCCTTTTGGATTTCTTCAATTATGAAAGCTGAAGGTAATTTTTAAATAAAACGAACACATGGCAATCTTGATTTTGTTTAATTGCAAGATATTTTTTTCTGCATTTATCTAACTTGCATATTTGCTGTAAGTTGAATAGTTTTTGCATAATTTTGATTATTTTCAACCACTAATACATTTCAAACTTTGGTAGAATAATATTGAAATGTAAACACTTTGGTAAAATAAGAAAATTTGCATTACCTTTTATTTGAAAGTAAATTATCAATATTATTGGATTAACAAACTATGGTTACGCTAGTACCTTTAAAAGTCAAGGCACATTATAATCAAAAACTAAGTATTAAAATATACAAAAAGATATAAAATATATACTTGCATCAGGTAATCTATTTAATAATATTTTATTCAAGTATTATATATAATTCAGTTTTTTTTTACTGCCTTTATATCCTCTGCTGTATTAAATACAGTTGTGTCTTATCAATTACCCTTTTTGAACCCCTTCAAGGCCTGTTGTAACACCAAAAGTGTGCCATGAATTTTATAATAAGCTGATTACATAACAGGGACACACCATAAACCACTAATTGAGCATCACCAAGTGCCAGTGATTGACAGCATGGGTATTGAATCATATGCCACTGGTGAGGTCATGCTGGAATGAAAATTGATATATAGGGCCCTGGGTCATATCTCTTCAACAATTACAGATATTAAATTGTTTAAATTGACTGCATTCAGCAGCTGAGACCAATTGTTTATTTTAATTAAAAAAATATATAAAAAAAGAAAGGAAAAAACACACATTAATAAGCTTTTTCTTCAAAAAGAACAGAAATGTGAAACATAGTTGAATTTAACACTTTGAGGAATTCAAAATGATTTAGTGTGTGCACAAATCCTGTATTGGTCTCTAAAATAAATATTTTTTTTTTTAAAAATCTCAGTCTTTATTAGTGGATTTCTAATAACAAGTTTAAAAATTAGCAGCATAAAACCTGAACATTATTTCACCATTATAGTAAGCTACAACAGGGAGCAAGTATACGGGGAGGAGAAACGGGTTCATAAACGCTCTAGTTTATCGATTTATGTTGTCGCGCTAAAACGCCGCCATTTACTATTTTCTCGATACAGGTAAATCGATTGTAAGCGCGTTGCATGTGAAAAAGTTAAACTTTCAGCCAACATCTCAAATTAGGCAGTTTTTACAGCCTCTTTTTTAAGGCTTTCTATAATAATCAACATCACGAAATTACCTTCTTGACAAAGATAAATATGTCTACTATTCACTTTTTGTTATTATTAATGCCTAGTATAATCCATCCTTTGTATCTCGTTTGCAATAGCTCCAGACCATTTTTAATTTGACAAGGCACATTTTCATCACCTCGTTTTAGGCTTTGTCTTATAATCACCACCTTGAAATTACCTTCCTGACAAAGATAAATATGCCTACTATTCACTTTTTGTTATTATTAATGCTTCAATAACCTGTAGTCTCGTATCTCGCTTGCAATAGCTATACCCTGTCACCATTTTTTATTTGGTGCAGCAGAGCCCCAGATAAGAATTGGTTTGATCTGCTTAAATACCCACCTATATTTTTGTCAATTGGGTATTTTAAAATACAACTGATTAAAAAAAAGTAATTCACTCATCAAATGTTTCGTTAATTGGGTATCAACACAAAATAGTACAAATAGGTACTTACAATAGTGTACTTTTCAGATCTTTATGTTGTATGAGTCTCTGTTGTGGCTTCTATTTCACATGAATTTTTACCAACACATGAGAGGTTATATGGCGCCTAACAGGCATGAACATGCCAGGCTCATCCTCCATCGAGATAAAACATGGGAAATGGGCCTAGAACCTTTTCACCCTGAACTGCAGAGTTGCTGCAAATTCTATCATAGAAACTCCATTTACGCTGGAAACATAAACTGTAACTTCTATGTTTTAACTGATTGTTTTATTTTCGCTGAATAGTTCACGATTCAGATTTATTCGTCATCATCATTATTGACGACAATTAGCCACGGATATTTAGTTTTCCAGTCCCTAACGGTTTTAGTAACTACACGATTGCCGTCGGTTTTGTTACTGATGACAAAATATTGTTTAATACATTGTGAACAATTGGAATTGACGGGTGAATACAAATATTGATTAATTCCTCTATAATTCCCGAAACAACCCCGTCACCATCTAATGGTTTGGGAATTCCAAAATACCCTACAATTTTGTTTTGCTATGTATTTATACTTGCCTTTCTACAACCTCTTTTGACGGACGCCATTTTACACAAACGCTTGAAAATTACCAAGCCACATAGTGATCTAGACTTTATTTTATATTGGACTGGTTTACGAAATTACTATTTGTTCTATAGCGACATACTGTTAAATACTCCAGTAACGTCTACTAGACTGGTTCGCTTATTAACCGGGAGAATACAGAATGACGAAGATTTGTTTACATTCTACGAAAGTCAGAGACAATGTGCGATTACAATAATGGAAAACAGTTTGTACGCACATATGTTTTAAATAATTGCTTAAATGGGATTTCATATGCTTTTTGGTACGCTTGATTTTAATTTCAGTTTGGTTTTCCATTGTTTTAATTGGGTAATTACGCAAATACGCAGCTTATCTGGGACTCTGGTGTAGAGTGGCACCATCTTTGTTATACGGAACCGTCTGGTAAAATGTGCTTTTATACATGCAAACAAATACACGCTCTGTATCAGAGGACACAATGTGAATAAATAGTACTTATGTTTACACTGCGCACCTTTGTTGAGTTTGTAAGTGTAATAATTTATGAGAATTTGCTGTTTTTCACACACGCGCGAAACAACGAGTAGTCATTTTCACGCAGTAGTGAAACACACGCGCGACAACATAAAACGGCAAAACGATCCGTTTCTCCTCCCCGTATACTTAATACTCCCTGGCTACAATAAGTACATATGTGTACTCACAGATACTGTAGTAGCTGACAGGTAGTATGTGGATATTTTATTGTTATTCAAATAAAGAAAGCGCCATATTATCTAACAACACATTTAGTAAATTATGGTCTGCAACCTGTCCCCATACACTGTCACAGGCAACTGTCATTAAGATTTATTCCCTTCCACGCAGACATTCGTCGGGGAGTGGACAAAAAAAATAAGCGCGGAGAATTAACTTCTACAACAACAACAATATTCTGATCCGCTGAACTTCTCTTCAGTATTTTGTCTCCATTGGACCAATAATAGACACCAGAATGAATTAATAGCGGTTGGGAACTACGCTTGTTGTTCAGCCATACCCGTTTTGATTCGCAGACACTTGGGTCAAATCCGCTTGCAGTCGCTGACACAGATTTTCCGAACAGCAACCTGTTGTCTGTTTGTTTACCTGCCATGTTTACGGTGTCGATGTAAAAAAAAACAAGTCTGACTGGTTGGCGATATATTGCATCACACTTCAATTGATTTTAGCGTGAATTGAATCACAGTCTATATGACGCGTGGGTTACCTGGTAACAAACAAACACATGTTAATCTGAAATCTTGCAAATATTGCAACATCGTGTTTGAACGATAGTTTAACTTAATTTTTATAGTGCAAAAAGTCACTCGCCCTGTCGGACAACCAGACGCCAAATGTTAATCTTCCGCAGGCAGCTTGCACTCGCCAATGCACGCGGGCGAGTGGTATTTTACACCCCTGTGTATATATGTGCAAAATTGAACTAAATTGGGTTTTAAGGCGCACCAACACATGAAAGGTTATATGGCGCCTAACAGGCATGAACATGCCAGGCTCATCCGTGGTAGTTAATAGCAAACAACTTAAAAGAAATTTATAAGTCTGGGATTATGTATCTTATTATTCGTTATCTGACTAAAAAAACATTTTCACTTAATTATAAACACCTTTTCTGCAAACAGATATCAGTTTACCACTCGTAAAAATGTTGTTAGTTAAGGAAGTATAGTCGCCATATTTGTTTCTCTTGGGTACCGATCGCCGGTGTAATGGTAAATGGTAAAATATTACCCTATCAGCATACTCGACAAAACTTCTTGCCAATATTGGTAAAAACAAAAGAGCAACACTTTAATAAATCGAAGATGTTTTTTTCCCCTTTTTATTTTAGATTTGGATTGATTTGATCACCATTACTATTAAAAAAAAAAAAAAGCCATAAAATATGTCCACAGCAAGTTATTTCTATCTTTCTGATTTAAATGCCACAGTGAGGGCACAGAAATACACTATCTCTTCTCAGAGAGTGTTCTGTGTTACGGTCTTCTCAATGCTGTCAAAATTATATGTTTTTTTTTTTAAAATAGCAAGAAGTTTTACCAAGTACATTCCATTTACCATATAAGGAGATAACGTGACCAGATATTTTGAGAAAAAACGCATAGGTCTATGACGTCATATAATTTTTTGGCTTCCATGCAGCAGACTCACTTTTATTTGCAGAGTTTTTCGATGTTTTTAAATGGAAGTATTAAATGTGATGATTAAAATTCTTCAAACTACCAAGATTTATGAATTCAAATGAAAATAAAATGGACCTTACTCGTAAAAAAGGCATTTCACTACACTTTGGTAAGTTGACAATAGACACGCACCATTTTTCAACAAAGAACAGCGGAAGTAACAGCGCGAATTCGGATATTTCGGATTACACCGGCAATCAGTACCCACCGGTGAAAGGTACCCAAAGGATACATAGAGATAAAATATGGAAAATTGGGCCTAGAACCTTCTCACCCTGAACTGCAGAGTTGCTGCAAATTCTATCGTAGAAACTCCATTTATGCTGGAGCCATGTTTATTGTTTTTCTGCCACTGCTCTTTTCATGTGAGCGAGATGGCACCTGAAACAATGCAGGGATCATGATGAAGACCTTTAATGAACATGAACATAAAATGAACATGAATTTGGGGGGATTCTACTGTACACCTCTGTCTGCCCCTCCAAAGGAATCTGCAGTGGCCCATTCTTTATTGGGTTGGGTTCAATTCCCAGTGTGGTTCAAAGACTCCAGCAGTAGGCTACGAGTAAATATTCACACCTTTCGTTGGAAACGTGGCTGGTCAGAAACTAATGACCGAGCAGTCGACTGTCGTCGTGTCGATATGTGTAACCCTTGACGTTACAGCGAAAACCAATGACAATAAAATATCTGCATCTACTTACAATTTATATTTTAATTTAGCAGACTGATTATAGCCAAAATATGCCGTATCTGCAAAAAAAGTATGCATACAAACTATGTAAGTATTATACATTACCTGTATTGTTAGCTCCAAAACAGAAACTATTGAGATAAAATTGTCACGTCATTTAATCCAAAATGTAAAAAAGAACAGTTTCGTTGAATCCCTTTAATAAGGAATTATTAACATCAGCTGATTAAACACTGCACTAATAACAAATAAATGCTAAAGCAAATATGTGCTTGACTAAAATATGTTTTTTTGAAAAATAATCTTGAAAATGTTAAGTTCTAAGAATCATATATTGCAGATAAAAAAAAAGTGCTTTTCACTGCCAAAATGGTCATAAATGGTACCCGATTTTACAATGAGAATTGTTATAGGAATGAGAAGAAGCTTTTTGTTTTTATGCTGGCACAGACGTTGAAAAAAAAGGTATTTATTGATAATACTATAATTGCAAAATTTCCCAAAATTGGTAAAAAGGCCCTGCAATAGCCTGAATAAAGGAAAATGTACGGGTTTTCATTGACTAGCATGGTGTTCTGTGGTATCACAGTACTGAAACGGTTTGACGAACAAAAACGAAACTGTAAACAATAGATCTAGTCTGAATAGAAGAAAAGGGAAAATCAAATGCGTTCTGTGACCCTTCTACTAAATTGTTATGATATAAATTTTATAACATTTTACGTAAAAATGTCAGAATCAAGGTATGCATATATTGAGTATTTCTTATTTGTTAGTAACTGGTATAAGATTCAATGATTGACCATTTCTAGAAACAATAATGTACAACAGACTCATCAGACTAACAAATAATGTCATTAATGAATTTTATTGCCTTCAAGGTAATTGGAAACTGCATTTATGGAGAATAGGGGTGATGCATTTTAAAGAAAAGGAAATTGTCAACATGTTTACATTATTTTGATGAAATATCCTTTTATTTATGATAAATAAACTATCTTTTTAATTATTTTATTATAAAGTCATCAACTCTATTTATAAATTAATTATCATATTTTATGCATACTGCCATGAGAACTGGAGTATTTCAAAGGTAATTGAATTGAATCTTGTTTAACGGCTCATCAACACAGTATAGGTTATTCAGAGCCGCCCCATAGAGAGGGGAAGGATACAAGGAATCCGGGAAACTGCCCTACTCTTATTATCTAATAGATTCCTATGGTTCTTTAACTTGCTCGGAGGATAGACCGATACACAGGACTGCCCGGTTTACATCCCCGTCCGTCGCCCCGTCCGTCGCCCATCCGACGGACGGGGCTAAGGGAAAGTGTCTTGCCCAAGAACACACCGACGAAACTCAGTGGCATCACGGAGGATTGAAGCCGGGGCCTCTGGTTACAAATCCGCCGCGCTACCGACTGCGCCATCCCAGCCCCCTTTATTTCGAAGGTTACAAACAAAGAAAATGTCTGATATTTTTCTCTTTGGTGAGTTTTATGCATACGTCATGTTGTGTGGTGTAAAAAAAAAAGAGAAAGAAAAATGGTTTCCGCCCAATACTGAACTTCCGTGAGTTAGGATTGAGAAATTGAAGCAACTTGGTGAGTGGGTTATATGGAAAGAAATATTAAAAAAAATGTCGCAGGTAGCTTAGGGAAATCCTGGTTTAAGTTGAATTTTCTTGTTTCTTCAATAAAATCAGACTTGGCTAGGTTATCTAAAGATGTATTCCAGCTCATTTACACTAAGGTATTTTGCATTGTCTTTTTACAGAAGTACCTGTCCAAGGAGGATTTGATTGATGCTTTGACTTATTATGTTATATGAAGGACATGTTACGTTATTACTTGGATTAAAATCCATCTCCCATGATGCAAATAAGTGATATATTTTACTGTCAGGTCATTTTATATGTACAGTAAAATGAGAATCAAACCCATACCAGACACTTTTGGTAAACCTGAGGTGATTGGTACCTTAACTAGGTTCACCTTCATACATAACAGACAAATTCAATACCCTATAAGCAAACTCATAACTGGCCATAACAAAAAAAAAAAGTTTGAGCAATGTTTATGAAACTTCACATACATACCGTATTGTTCCTTTTTAACGCCCCCGGGGGCGTTACATTTTTCAAAAGGGGGGTGTTTATTAGAGTGTAAACTGTTCATTCATTGACCCTTATGTAACTCTATTATAACTCTAAAACCCTTAGTGCACTATACTTGAAATACACATGGATAAAAGTTTTTGTGGATATATTAGTCGTGTTATTCGGATTAATACCACTTTTTAGCTCTACTGATCAGAGATCAGCAGAGCTTATGCCGTGGTGCGGCGTCCGTCGTCCGTCCGTCTGTCCGTCCGTCTGTCCGTCTGTCCGTCCGTTAACTTTTATTTGTAGCGACTACTCCTCTGAAACTACTGGATGGATATTCATAAAACTTTACAGAAATGTTGCCCATGAAGTCTAGTTGATCCTAGCAAAAATTCATGTTGATGTGAAAACCAAGATGGCCGCCAAAGCTAAAAATAGATTTTTTAAATTCAAGTTTGTAGCGACTACTTCTTGAAAACTATAAGTGATATTGATATGGGACTTTTTCTAAAATGATCAGCATGACATGATGTTGGTCCTTGTCGAAAATCGTTTTGATTTGACGTTAAACATGGCTGCCAGCGGCCATCTTTGTTTACATAGAGTTATATAATGAAAACTTGTAGCGACTACTCCTCTGAAACTACTTGACGGATTTTCATGAAACTTCACAGGAATGTTGCTCTTGATGTCTAAATGATCCTAGCAAAATTTCAGGTCGGCCGGAAATTCAAGATGGCCGCCATGGCTAAAAATAAATTTTCAAAATACAAGTTTGTAGCGACTACTTCTTGAAAACTATAAGTGATATTGATATGGGACTTTTTCTAAAATGATCAGCATGACATGATGTTGGTCCTTATCAAAACTCGTTTTGATTCGACGTTAAACGTGGCTGCCAGCGGCCATCTTTGTTTACATAGAGTTATATAGTAAAAACTTGTAGCGACTACTCCTCTGAAACTACTTGGCGGATTTTCATGAAACTTTACAGGAATGTTGCTCTTAATGTCTAATTGATCCTAGCAAAATTTCAGGTCGGCCGGAAATTCAAGATGGCCGCCATGGCTAAAAATAGATTTTCAAAATACAAGTTTGTAGCGACTACTTCTTGAAAACTATAAGTGATATTGATATGGGACTTTTTCTAAAATGATCAGCATGACATGATGGTTATCCGAATCAAACATTATTTTGATTCGACATTAAACATGGCTGCCAGTGGCCATCTTTGTTTACATAGAGTTATATAATGAAAACTTGTAGCGACTACTCCTCTGAAACTACTTGACGGATTTTCATGAAACTTCACAGAACTGTTGCTCTTGATGTCTAATTGATCCTAGCAAAATTTCAGGTCGGCCGGAAATTCAAGATGGCCGCCATGGCTAAAAATAGATTTTCAAAATGCAAGTTTGTAGCGACTACTTCTTGAAAACTATAAGTGATATTGATATGGGACTTTTTCTAAAATGATCAGCATTACATGATGTTGGTCCTTGTCAAAAATCATTTTGATTAGATGTTAAACATGGCTGTCAGCGGCCACCTTTGTTTACATAGAATTATATAATGAAAACTTGTAGCGACTACTCCTGAAACTACTTGACGGATTTTCATGAACTTCACAGGAATGTTGCTCTTGATGTCTAATTGATCCTAGCAAAATATCAGGTCGGCCGGAAATTCAAGATGGCCGCCACGGCTAAAAATAATTTTTCAAAAAACGAGTTTGTAGCGACTACTTCCTGAAATCAAAATCAATCAGTAGAGCTTCAAGGTCATTGACCTCTTGTTAAGGTAAGGTTTTTTACTTTATGCACAGTGGGTGGGGGTGTTTACACACGGTGCCTGGGGGGAGGGGCGTTTATTAGGGAGGGGGCGTTAAAAAGGAACAATACGGTATACGTAGTAACTTCACATACTTATACGTAGTACCCCAAAAACTAGGGGTGCAATGATTAATCTTGATACGATTATAGCGCGACTTTCTTTTACACGTATCATATTGTGGTGACTGTATCGTAATAAGATAACGATACACAGATAAGCATTGCCTTGCTCTTATTGACAAAAATAACCTCGCTGATAATTGTAGAAATTATATTTTTTTTGTTAGTACTCTACTGGTGTGTCACTTGAGGGGACCAGAGGTTTGCTCCCATCAGTCAGTCAGTCTTTCAGTCCGTCCCACAAATATGGATCCTGAAAAGTATTTAAGATATTTTTATGAAACGACATGTTGGTAGAGGTCAATGAGGGGATTATAGCCAATATTTTTTTTATTTTTTATTTTGTTGATCTGACAGAAATATGGTTACTATGGCAATGGATATAGTAAAAATACACAAAATACATGTATCATTTTATAACAAAAGACATGCTTTAAAAGATAATGAAAATTTGTGTGTAGGTAAGAGGGAGAACTTTAGGAGATCATGCAGATCTTTTTTTTCATTAAGTAAAAAATTGTGGTTGCTGTGGCAACAGAAATTGTAAAAATTACACAAAAAATATAGAAAATGGTTTCCGCACAATATCTTTAGTTAGGAATGAGATATTTGAATGAATTTGTATGAGTAGGTAGGTTATAAATATGAACAGAAAGCTTGGGATTTGGGTCACTGGAGTCAAGGAAACTGTTGCTAAAAATAGAAGAATGGTGTCTGCTAAATAACTTTATTTAGTAATGACCTGGAATTGGCTGAAACTTGGTGTGTAGGTACAGTACAGCTCACGCGAAACCCACACTTTACTATGAGGAATTGAAAATCGCGTAATTACGCAGAGTTTTGATGATAAAACTACTCAGAGTGGAAATCACTTACGCGATACTTATGCCACGATGCTTTGCGTAGATAAACTCGGGAGTTCGCGGAGTCGATACTGCCCAGGTAAAGGGTGCAAATTTTTCTAATTACAGTCATTTTAATGCATATTTATTTAATAACTTCAAAAAAATCGAAGCAGAAGACAATTCATAACTTTCACATCCGGTCAACTTCTGTTAGGTTAAGATATTCAGTAGGTTTACTCGGACTTTTTTCTCAATCTCTATATGGAAAATGAAGATATTACACCATGATTTAAATTAAATGTACCTATATTGGTGTTTTAAAATCAGACAACACAAAAAGAAGATACATATAATTATGTACACCAAAAACAAAGTTTTTAATATAACTATCGATACAAACTAGTTTTTTAAAGGGCTAAATCAGTTGAGCACCAGCGATAAACAGTTTACACCCTACCCGAAAGTGGAGGTCTTATTTTATTGATCACTGATTGGTCAGATTATTTTGATGATGTCATGTGAAAGTTATGAATTTTACTTTTGTTTTGGGAAAAGCAGATGTGGAAAAATTTGAATGCCCGGATTATGTATACTGGGTCACGATAGTTATATAGCGGTTCCTATTACCGACTTCGTGACGACTGCAATTAGTAATTATTATACTGGAAATTATAATTTTATTTTAATTAATCATTATTTGTAACAAATTTGTTCTGCTGTTTATTATTTTGTTGACGAGTTCTTTAGTCAGAGATAATCAGAAAAAATTGTAAAGAATTCCGGGTCATAAACCCGTTGTTAGTGCCGCCTTGTTAAATGGTACATACATGGCCAAGAATTATGGGTACTTATTTCGGTTGAAGAAGTCTGACTATTGGACAACAGAAACGAACAAAACTTGTGATTAATGCATTAAAGATTTTAAATACGTATTTGTTTCGAAATTTATTCAGTGTATTTATCAGTCTTGCACAGAAAAGATGCACTCGGCGTCTCATTGTTTGTACTTATTTTGACGATTGGCTTTTTCAAGCGCGCTGTCGGAAAATTTTGCTTTTCTCCCAGTAATAAACCACCATAGGTGAGCACTCATGGTTAATTGGATTCTATATACGCGGAGTAACTTGGAGTGCGAATGACTGACAATGGCGTACTTTCGCCGCGTGTATTTACCGAGTCCAAACAGTCACTCCACATAGATCCGCGTGGCTCTCGATATGACCAAACTCGACGAATCGAGTAAAGTGTCGGTTTTGCCTGATCTGTACTGTAGTTTATATGAAAGGCAAGTTTGGGATTGCATTTGATTAAAGGCAGAATATGCTTATTTACACATAAAATGGAACATCTGATGAAGCACTTACAAATTGGAGAATTACGCTAACAAATAAACTGACTAAAATTAAACTGTACACACTCATACATATTTGTGCACTAATTACGCTGTATCCCCTACATGCTGCGCCGACGCTAAGCACAACACAGAAAGTGTGCAGATTCAAATGGTTTACAGCACAGGTAATGTTTATGTAAACACAATAGTTAAAAGTAGTTTTTATTAACGGCTGGATTCATAGTGGGATTTAATGCAAATTTGACGGTAATATTATACACAAATACTTGATACAAAGTCTCTATCGTCTCTTAAGGTTAACAATAAGCATATTCTGACTTTAACTGTGCATGGTCCTTGAATGCTACATTTCCGATTCTACTTTGCTTATAGACTGTTCATGAACATAAGATCAGTTTACAAAGAACTCAAAATATAATAAATTTATTGTATTTCAGGTTTGCTCCATGTTCTCCGGTGACAGATAGATAGTGCAAACAAATCTACGGAGGCAATATATTCCAACCACATGGACACATGAGGTATTCCAACCACATAGAGATGCACACGATATTAAGCTATAGAGATTTTATGAGATATATTCCCACATAAAAGCACACACGATATTTCCAACCACATCCTTTAAGAATGAAAATATTCTTACTAGAGAGATATTTCAACCACGAAACATATTCAAACCACATAATTACAGAAACATGTGATATTCTAGCAACAGAGAGACGGCATGGAGATGTTGGATAACCACATGGAGATGTGATGTAGTCCAACCATGTAGAGACCTGACATATTCCAACCACATAGATACTTTTGATGTTTCAACCTTTGGAGACTTGTGATGACAATGTTGAATAGTGTTTTATACATATGTGCTATTCCAGCCTCTTAGCTGTAGATTAGATTGTGGTATTCCAAGCACGTAGACTAGGCACATGATGTATTAATTCCAGCAATATAGCAAAATGTGATAGTCGTGCCACAAGAGAACAGATATTCCAACTACATAGATGCCTGATATATTCCAACCACATATAGACAAGATATGTTCCAACTACATTCATATTTGTGATAGGCAAGCTATATAGAGACATGATAATACAATTCTGTTGCATGAAGGCAAGAGTTATTTGAACCGCTTAGAGATCTGATATAATACAACCACATGGAGACAAGAGAAAAATATTCCAATCACTCAAGCCACTAGCATAGACATGATAATATATATTTCCATTACAACGAGACAATATGGGTTAATCGAACCACATAGAAACCCAGTGTATTAACAACCACATGGAGACATATTGCAACCACATATTCCAGCCACATTGGAGACCAGGGATATTTAAACCACAGACATGAGATAAGCCAGCAGCATAACGACATGACAATATATTTCCAATACATGGATACAGTCTGTGTTATTCGAACCACTAATAGGGCTGTTGTATTCCAACCACAGAGAGATAGATATTCAAACCACATTCCACCCTTATGGAGATGAGAGCAGTGTTTTTTTTATGCCTAATTTGGGGCCGTTATTCGGCCTCATTCACAATGCCAACAAGTATACTTTTTTTCACAATTATATCAAAAAAATTCACAATCTGAAAAAAAATAATTTTTTTTTTTTTTTTTTTTTTTTTTTAGGGTAAATACAGACCAATAAGGATACTAGTCTTAATATACGCTGGTGTTAAAACTAGTCTGTATTTACCAAAAACAAAACTTAAAACCAAGGGATATTAAACTGTGAAATTAAAAGTGAAAAAAGTTTCTTTTTCTTCTGTTATAATATTTCACAATTTTCACAATTTCTAGAAAAATGCCGCTATTTTTCACAATGGCACAGGCACAGGCTGCATTCACAAAACACATAAAAAAAACACTGGAGAGATATTCCAACAACAGAGACTTAAGATAAGTCACCACCACAGAGACATGATCATAGGTTTCCAATACATGAAGCCAATCTGTGTTGTTCAAACGACCTATAGACCCGACCACAACCATGAATTGTTTAGTTAACCAAGAATAATTTTCAAATGCATTTTGATGACAGGATAGTATCGGACCAGTAACAGCAGAGTTACGGCCCTTGATTTAGTTCAATATGCTATATTTTGCCACGTTAAGACGATAGGGCCTTCATTTTTCATCCTATCTTTACCAAACTTTACCACATTGTTAATATCAATGAAAGCTCGGACAAGTTCGAAAACCAGCCATATCAGACTAATAACAGCAGAGTTATGGCCCTTGATTTAGTTAAAGATGCTACATTTTGCCTAGTTAAGACGATAGAGTCTTCATTGTTCATCCGATCTTTACCAAACTTTATCAAATTGTTCTTGTCGTTGAAAGCTTGAACAAGTTCGAAAACCAGACATATTGGACCAGTAACAGTGGAGTTATGGCCTTTGATTCAATTAAAAATGCTATATTTTGCCTCGTTAAGACGATAGGGGGATTCATTGTTCATCCGATCTTTACCAAACTTGATCAGATTGTTAATATCAATGGAAGCTCGAACAAGTTCGAAAACCAATCATATCGGACTAGTAACAGCGGAGTTATGGCCCTTGATTTAGTTAAAAATGCTATATTTTGCCTCGTTAAGACGATAGGGGATTCATTGTTCAACCGATGTTTACCAAACTTTATCAGACTGTTAATATCATTGGAAGCTCGGACAAGTTCGAAAACCAATCATATCAGACTAGTAACAGCGGAATCATTTTTCATCCGATCTTTACCAAACTATATCAAATTGTTAATGTCAATGAATGTTCGGTCAGTTTCGAAAACCAGCCAGATCGGAACCAGTAACAGCGGAGTTAAGGCCCTTGATTTTGTTAAAATTGCTATAATTTGCCTCGTCGTACAATGGGCCTTAATTTTGCATCTGATCTTTGCCAAACTTTACCAGATGTTATGACTCTTTTTTATGCCCCCGAAGGGTGGCATATAGTAATTGCACTGTCTTTCCGTTCGTCCCCGTTCGTCTGTACAATCGTTTTCGCTTCAAATGGACGGATTTTCAAATAACTTCGCACAATTGCTCACCGCAAGACGATGTGTCACGCACAAAATCCAGGTCCGTGCCTCCAAGGTCAAGTTCACACTTAGAGGTCAAAGGTCAAAACAAAGTGCTTTCGTGTGTGGTTAATAACTCTGACATTCATGGACAGATTTTTAAATAATTTTGCACAATTGCTCACCACAGCTAGACGCCATTGTGTATAAAACCCAGGTCCGTGGCTCCAACGTCAAGGTAACATTTAGAGGTCAAAGGTCAAATTGTGTCAAGTCAGTAACTCTGGCATTCCTGGACGGATATTCAAATAACTTGGCACTAGTGCTCAGCACAACCAGACGACATGTCACGCACAAAATCCAGGTCTGTCACCTCAAGGTCAAGGTCACACTTATAGGTCAAAGTTCAAATCATGTCCGGTCTATAACTGGCATTTCTTGACGGATTTTGAATTAACTTGGCACAAGTGCTCACCACAACAACATGATGTGTCACGCACAAAATCCAGGTCCGTGGCTCCAAGCTCACTTAGAGATCAAAGGTCAAATTGTATGAGACAATAACTCCGGCATTCCTGGACGGATTTTCAAATAACTTGGCACAATTGCTCACCACAATAAGACGATGTGTCGAGCACAAATCCAGGTCTGTGGCCCCAAGGTCACACTTAGAGGTCATAGGTCAAATTGTTTGAGACAATAACGGTGGCAGTCCATCTGTCCGTCATTCCACTTTTCGTGTCCGGACTGTACCTTCAAAACACCTGCATGCAAAACCGAAGTCCGTACCTCAAAGGTCATGGTCACAATTGAAGTTCATAGGTCAAAAAAGGTACGCAATTTCGTGTCCGGACTGTAACGTCACACCCCCTGCAGAGATTTTTAAATAACTTGGCACAAATGATCACCATAACAAGACGATGTGTCGCGCGTAAAACCCAGGTCCGTACCTCGAAGGTCAAGGTCACACTTGAAGTTCATAGGTCAAAAACAGGTACGCAATTTTGTGCCAGGGTCGTAATGTCACAACCCCTGCAGGGATTTTCAAATAACTTGACACAAGTGATCACCATAACAAGACGATGTGTCGCGCGCAAAACCCAGATCCGTACCTCAAAGGTCAAGGTTACACTTGAAGTTTATAGGTCAAAAACAAGTACACAATTTCGTGTACGGACCGTAACGTCACAACCACTTCAGGGATTTTTAAATAACTTGGCACAACTGATCATCATAACAAGACGCTGTGTCACGCGCAAAACCCAGGTCTTCAAGGTCAAGGTCACACTTTGATGTCAAAAGACAAATTGTGTCCGGTCAATAACTCTGGCATTCATGGACGGATTTTCAAATAACTTGGCACAAGTGCTCATCACAACAAGAGGATGTGTCGCGCACAAAATCCAGGTCTGTGGCCCCAAGGTCAGGGTCACACTTAGAGGTCAAAGGTCAAATCGTGTCCGGTCAATAACTTTTGCATGCCTGGACGGATTTTCAAATAATCACCACAACCAAACGATGTGTCGTGCACAAAATCCAGGTCAATGGCTCCAAGGTCAAGGTCATACTTAGAGGTCAAAGGACACATTTATCACTAACAGTGATATTTCTTGTTTAATTATTTATTTTTATTTTTTTGTTTTTCATAAATATATATATTTTTTTTAATATATTTTTTTTTTTGTGATTTTTTTTGTAATTGTATTTCAGATTATTTTTTTTTGTGATTTTTTTATTATTATTATTTTTTTTAATATTCATTTTTTTTAAATTATTTTTAAATATATCTGTTGGTTTCATATTGCTCCAAGGTCAAGGTCACACTTACAGGTCACTTCGGGGGAATTTGTTACTGTGACATTTCTTGTTTAGATTTATTTTTTTATATATTTTTGTTTTTAATTTTTTATTTTAAATTATTATTATTTTTTATTTTTATTTAGCTCTATGTTGGACCAGTCGGACCAGTAACAGGAATTATGGCTCTTGATTTAGTTAAAAATGCTATATTTTGCCTCGTTAATACGGTAGGGCCTTCATTTTTCATCTGATCTTTATCAAATTTTACCAGATTCTTTAGTTATGGCCCTTGAGTTAGTTAAAAAGCTGTTTTTTGCCCAAAACTTTCAAAAAACATAAATGGCAGTCACTCGTCACTCGCTTCATTGATGGTATAAGAGCCGTGTTAGCCAGTAGAGCGTATACAGGCCCTCTTGGGCCTCTTGTTTTTTTTGTGTTTTTTTTGGTTTGATATTATGACTTGTACTTATTTGGAAGATTTGTTTTCTTTTTCATTTCCTTTAAAATTATTTAGGGAATTTTCCCAGTCAAAAAATGGGAGAATTTTCCCAAAACAATTTGGGAAAATTTTCCCAATAACATTTGGGAATATTTTCCCAAAAACAATTTGGGAGAATTTTCCCATTTTATTTTGGGAAAGTTTTTATTTCATTAAATTATAAACATAATGGCATATTTAATTGTCAACACTGCAATGGAAGATGTTTCCAAGCTTTGAAGTGTTGTTTTAGCTATTAAGAAATAACTCATTTTCCCATGGGAAAATTTTCCCAAATTACAATATTGGGAAAATATTCCCATGGGAAAATATCAAAGTGCTCGTATCGCTGTAAAACTTCATCATAGACCCTAAATATGAAAGCCGCATACTATTTTGACATTATATTGAAAGATAAATACTTTCTGTTTTTCCCATGGGAAAACTGCCCAAATCTTTTCCCATGGGAATATATTGTCCCATGGGAAAGACCCTTTCCCATGGGAAAAAAGCTTTTCCCATGGGAAAATAGGTTTTTCCCATGGGAAAGGTCAACTTCGCGTCAAATTTCTCGGAAAAATTAAAGTGTCACCAATGAAATATAATATAATTTTACAATCATTTGGTATGTGCTTTCATATGAAATAGTCGAAAGCGCCCTAGCTCATTCGGAATTACTTGCTGTTTTTGCCAAAAACCGGCGCGGCAAAAAAAAACCGGCGGCTGTTTTTTATTGTTTTAAATTACTGGTCTTGGCTATACTGAAGATATTAAACCAATAACAATGTTTGCTGCCGAGCTTTGAAGCTCAGATGTTGGAAAATGCTGTACAATAACCCTATTGGAAAATTAATTGAGGTGTGGGAACTGAAGAGGAGCTAATTTTTAATCATAGTCACACAGACGCCTTTTTTTTTTCTAAAGCCCGTTAAACACCTGGATTCAATTGATTTGTGTCTTAGATTTGTCAGACAATTGCAGTGTTTGGCACATATTGTATCCAGTATATGCCCATATCAGGTATTTGATATACATCTCACACAAATTGCAGAAAGGATTTCTCACACATGCGTAGATTTCCAAATTCTGGGAATAGTTTTGGTCAATTGACTAGCACATGACATTCTCCGATTTTTGAAAAAAAAAGGTTTAAATACAAAAACAATAGTGCACAATGTTGAACACCTACCTAAATTCCGTCAATTTTGATCGCTCGCCTGCATTACCGGAGATCCTCCGCCTTAAACTCTCGGTATTGTAAAAGCAATGCTGGTGGTGCGATTCCCGGTCGTGTATATGTTGTTGTATAATAGTATACATGTACATGATTCGAGTGTCCTGTGTAATTCATGTACATGTTCTAAATTATGACCCACTTAATCAAACAACGACGGTCATGGTAGATTAGAATCTTTAAACCTATTGCATATATTATAACTCAATAAATACCTATTTCTCTCCCCCTTCCTGTTTTACGGGTACTTATGTAGTCATGTTTTTACCCCCCAATAAGTTATAATCCTACCTCACACTCGATTGCATAATGTTAAGACGATGCGGACACAATAGCTTCATTCAGCCTCTCAAAAACTGTCAACTATATATTTGCAAATGTCATTTGAGAGGCTTAAATAATAGATTTACTTACAGATACATCTCGACAAATAATTATGTTTTTGTGAAGTTTCTATTTCTTGCCTACTGGTGGGTTCCCGTGGTTTATATATTTATACATTTATTTAGCTAAATATAACTTTGGGAATTCAGAGGTCATATTATGTTTAGACACAAGGTTACCTACCCTTCTCTAAGGGAATTAACTCACGCGGATATTGACATTGGTATAAAGAGGTAGTAGTGAAAAAAGATGACAAGTCCAAACAAAATGCCGAGTCAACGGGGGATTCTTCCCGGGGGCTCATATGGTAGAGGGACTCTAATCCTTAGAACATCAATCAATCGAGATGACATGGGTGGTTTGAAAGCGTCAAGGGTGAAAGGAGTACTCTAAATACATAAGGTTAATTACCATGATTTTCAATATGGGATTTCTATCCCGAGTAAACGAACGTCCGCATAAACTAACGAACTTGCAAATTATATAGTACTAGTATTACAATCTTCTGAAATAAATATTAAAGCTAGTTATTTTATCGTGCATCATAAAACTCCTTTTTTTAACATTTTCTAATGAAGCATTGTATTTTTCTTATAGACAAATCGCCTCCCGTTCGAAAAATATCCATAAGCGATTAGATCAAAGACATGTAATAACGTTTTTGTTTGTTTAGTAAGGTTAAGCTTGAATTGTGTTTTTTGTTGTTTTTTTTGTGTAGTTTTTTATCCATTTTGAATTTGAAGTTACAGGCAATCAATAATTGACATTGGTTTCTTAAGAAGTTTTTTCATGAATGATCGTTATATAACGATCCCATATTTTCATATTCAATGCGAAGGGCAAAAAAATGGAAGCGCGGCGGATATCTTATTCTTGTATAGTAAGCATGTTAGAAAAAAAAACGAAAGAAGAAAACCTAAAAAAACAACGTATCTTTTTAAGAACCGATTTTATCATTGATTTCTTTCTGAAATAATTATTATATCCGACTTCATATATCATGTTCATCGAATTAAGCCCACTGGTAAAATATGGTCGATATAGAACTCAAAACTTTTCTCAAGATCCATTGGATATATTTTCTGTAAATAAGTTAAAAACTTAAAGGGGCAAAATTCCCTACCCTGGTAGGGAGAAATTGGAGGTGTGTCTTATCAATTACATCAGCTATACAGGCCTGTCAGTTACAGTGAATGACTCATGTAAACAACTCTCTCTTCATGCAGACGACAGGAAACTGTTCTTAAAAATCAGATAGGAGTATTATGTTGTTCAATCCTATATATTTTCTGTTTATTTTATTGGAACTGTGACCATTTTTTCCCCAGTATTATTCATGTTTTACCCTATGTTTACACTTTTATTGTCATCTAAGATACTATCCACTGCACTGTGTATAACATAAAACAGAAATGGACATTTAGCCAAAATAAATGTAATGTGATGACTAAACAGCCTGCAAGTATTTCATGACATAAGTTATCAGTGTTTATGAATGAAAATTAATTGCCAATTATAGTTGGTCTGGAGAAACATATATATGCTAGGATGACATTGTGTTGGGAATAAACATTCAAAAATAAAGGAAAACTGTACAAATTATTGTTAAGGATGACTGGACATGATGGAGATAATAAGGTAAAGAATTACATAGTATATAAATATGACTAGGGAATATACATCACTGAGCCTTATGGCAAGCCGTTTTCACATTTAATCACTATTTAGCGATATCGCTAATTCAATTAGCGCTATCGCTAATTCAATTACTGATATCAAAAATTCATTTTTTGATATCGCTAATTCTATTAGCGATATCGGTAATTCAATTATTGATATCGCTAAATACCATATATTTCGATATCGAGAATTGAATTCTCGATATCGCTAATTCAATTTTTGATATCGCTAATTCTATTAGCGATATCAAAAAATGAATTAGCAATATCAGAAATTGAAAAGTAATTATTGATATCAAGAATTCAATTTTTGATATCGCTAATTCAATTTTTGATATCGCTAATAGAATTATTGTCACAGTGAATATGGACTTCTCCCTTTTAAAAAAAAATGACCCTGCTTCAAAATGGTACAAGACTCGCGCGCAATTCAAAAAGGCGGAGAACAGCAATATTGTTGAGGGACTTCGATCACTTACTATAGTTTAACTATGGTCGTTGAGCTGCGCACGTCTAGTTAAGGTGTAATGCGAACTTACTCTAAATAAACCATAGATACACGCGGCATAGTGTAAAACATGGAAGGTGTTTACTTTATCATATAGATTGTCAATCAAAAATTAACTACTAAAACTAAAATAAATACATAGGCGTAGCAGCCGGTGGGGTGGGGTGTTGGGGTTGGGTGCCCAATGTTCAGAGTGTGTGGGTGGGGCGGGCACAGTGTAAGCTTTGGTCCCCCCAATAATTTGATGAAAAGCAATTGTAAGCGCTCAAAAAGTAGTCTGGTACCCTTACACTACTGCGCTCGCTACTCTCTCTTCGTGGGTCGTGCACGAAGAGAGAGTAGTGTGTCAAAATACACGTTTAATGCTCTTTTGATTGCAATTTTTCGTATTGGCGAGCATCAACGTATATGCAGTTACATAGAACGTCAGAATAATAAAAAAAAACTGCATAGGAGCCAATTTATTAGGCTAGAAGAGAGAGTAGCGAGCGCAGTAACGGAAGGGTACCTGACTACTCAATAGATAATAATGTCCCCTACTGGCTGCGTTGTTTCGTCGCACACTTGGCAGAGTTGGCCTAACGGGATCCTTATATTGTTATAAGTTGATCCGTCAACTGTAGATCTTATCCTGTCTAAATTCTGTACCGAAGATTCAATAAGTCGAATAGCTTTGCCCCTCCTGTCTCTATTGCTACCTTCAACTGTTAACAACCTCTCAATTTCTACCATTCGGTCTATCCTTGATAAAACTGCGGACATTTTGGAATGTTGAATTTTGGAATTGAAAATCTAAACTAGGGAGCGTTCATTGTGATTCTTGAAGTTGAATTAGCGATATCAAGAAATGATTTTTTGATATCGAAAATTGAATTACCGATATCGCAAATTCGTTCAATTCTGGATATCACTAATTCAATTATTGATATCGCTAATACAATTTTTGATATCAGTATTAGAATTAGTGATATCGCTAATTCAATTACCGATATCAAAAATTAAATTAGCGATATCCAGAAATGAAAATTAATTGTTGATATCTGAAATTGAATTTGCGATATCGCTTATTGAATTAGCGATATCAAAAATTGAATTAGCGATATCTGAAATTGAATTAGCGATATCGATAATTCACAAATATGTATTTTTGATATCGCTAATGAATTCTTGATATCGCTAATTAATTTTTGATATCAGTAATTGAATTAGCGATATCGCAAATTGAATTAGAGATATCGCTAAATAGTGATTAAATGTGAAAACGGCTTGCCATAGAGCCCGAGGAGGGAATGCTCAATGTTCATGGGTGTGATATACAAGGGCATAGTGATGTTTCTGATTCTGATGTGAAAATTGTAGAGATAATTTGTTATCAGGAACACATAAATAGTCACAGATACAAATGCCCCATCTCAGAGCACTGCTACAGAGGTTCACACAAATATAAGTACTTCCTATCTCTAAGTGTCGTCTGCTGTAAACACTACCACGTGTACTTGTATACACTTCTCAGTTCATCACCCCACAGGCTCCTCCCCTATATTTTCAAATTTCTGTCAGTTGGATTTAAAAAAATATTGAAATTAGGAATAAGAAATACTTTTTCACAAATATGTTTTTACCAATACAATTGTTTAATATCAGTTTACTTCTGTGCCAAATATTGAATTTTTTTATGCGGTGGAATTTTCAATATTTTGAAAAATGTCTCCCTGATTTAACCATGTATAAATTTAAATGAAAAACCTGCCCCAGCTCCATCTAGTGGCTTTTATACGGCAGTTGGAGACAGTTTAATCACTATTTGCCGGTCGTCTGACTTCATTTGTCTGTCAGAACATCTGTCAACATTACTTGAAAAAGACGCTCAAAAACTACCAAACGGAGCTCTTTCCCAAATGTCATATGGGGGATCGATCCTGCACTAAACCCCTTTCTATGGTACAAATTAGGCCGATCCGCCTTTGGGCTCACGACACTGTCTTACACAATTAGAGCACATCTTTAACAAAATTCTTATCAAACGATAACTAAAAACATCTACTTACCGCTAATAATCCTACCACGGCAATGAGAAGTGTACTGTGCGTTAAATCAATCTAATGGGTTCCCGCTAATGGGTTCCCGCTATATTATCTATTTATATATCTGTTTAGCAAAATATAGCTTCTGGATTTCTGGGGTCAAACTATGTTTAGAATGCGCTGACACACGGTGAAAGGAAAACTACACGGGAATTTCCGCTATATATTGTATATACTGCACACTTAATTCCATATCTATTCCAAGGAACTCCCATGATATTTTGTAAAAAAAAAAGTTGCAGTTAGTTAGAGAAAGGCCACAACTGTGATGCTGTAGACGTTTTAACACAGTACACGTTGTAACAAGAAATTCATAAATGTTGAAGTTTCTCATTGAAAAATTGAACCAGTTCAGTACCGTATTTAACGTAAAGAGTTTGCAAAATTTGCATCCCAAGTTTGCTCACATGCTTGAGTCAAACGCGTACTCTGTCAATAATGAAACTTTGCAGGAATACTATTTGCTGTGTTATGTGTTGCTTTAGTCTTTTTTCCGAAAGGAAG
This sequence comes from Cyrtodaria siliqua, assembly GCA_037043455.1. NCBI lineage: Eukaryota > Metazoa > Mollusca > Bivalvia > Adapedonta > Hiatellidae > Cyrtodaria > Cyrtodaria siliqua. The sequence continues at coordinate 31,967 of JAWPHD010015056.1, read as the reverse complement.
GATATATCTTACGTAGCCATGTACCATTCGATTAACAGCAGCATATTGTACATGCCATATATAGCGTAAATTTCCGTGTCGCGTTTTTTTCCCTTTCAGTATATATACACTAAAGGAAAAAAAGAAACAACTCGGAATCTATGTACTGCACATATATACTTAATTCCACGTAAATTTTCAAAAGAAATTCTAAGAAAGAGGTTGCAGCTAGTTAGAGAAAGGACAAAACTGCGATGTTGTAGACTTTTTAACCACAGTACACTTTGTAACACGAAATTCTTAAATGTTGAAATTCCTGTTTGAAATTTAAGCCATTTCTGTACTGTGTGTAATGTAAAGAGTTTGCAAAATGTTACATTCTTAATATGCTCAACTGCTCTGTACATTATGCTCCATTATGACACTTTGAGAGGATAACATTTGGTGTGTTATGTGTTGTTTTAGTATTTTTTCCTAAAGGACTCACACCACTATTATCTCCCTTGAATACTCCTGCCCTACAGATGAAGGAGGTAGATAAAAAAAACAAGTTCGCTTTTCTACATTTTACAGGATACACTGATTTATCTTTACCAGGTTCTAAATCTACAGCATTTTAGGAAGAGATCCCAGAAAAATGCATGTTGATATAAGATTTCTAGCTAATTCTGACTCATTTTACACATCATGGGTCTAATCTCCACGGGGTTGTATTTTTGTCTAAATTTTGATAGGTGTGACACATGAAATTAAAAAAAGTTCAATCTGGTAAATATTCGTTAAAAGTTAATAGCATGCAGATATTGGATCAATGAAGAATTTAAGCATAAATACATGTTGCAAAATCTTTTTTATCTCTATGCCACGAACAAAAACATTACAATGGGACCCTATGGACAATTAATTGTGGTGTGAGACGTAAAGAGTCGTATGTAGCCATGTACCATTCGATAAACAGCATACATCAGAAATTCCCAAGTTGCGTACCTTTTTTCCTTTCGTATATCAATCAGTTATGTCACTTGTTTGGGTGCGGTCAGGAGAAGGGATTGCACAATTACATCAACATTAATTACAGAAAAGAAAAGAAGCTAAATATACTTTCATGTTAATAGTTAACTATTGGAATCTAATTAGTGTTTTTCCACACTTACCAATGGCGGATACAGGCTTTCTATTACAATAAGAGTTAAATAATTGTTAATAATACAGTTTTCACACACTGACCATACCAGTGTCGATAATCTGAGCCTTCTTTGACCTTACCAGCCCTTTTTACGACTTTTAATATTTGATCTGGCTGTGTATAGTTAGAGCGGTTCCTATAGTAAAAACACGGGGATCTCCTTTCCCGCGAGGGAGAGGAGCTATATATTGACTGGTTTTAAGTCAATATATATGGTCATATATCTGAGGCAATATGCATTAAATTAACATTTTAGGCATCAAAATTGATTATCAGTATATTTATTTAGTACCTGTTTGAACTGTAATATGTATTATATTAATATTTTTAAAGTTGTAACGATCAACCGTTTTCAGACGAAGTAAAACAATATTAAATTTTCTACGTGATCGTGACCGGTTCGCCGATAAATAGTTCCCGAAAAATTCAGACGATTTGTTCCTTTTGGCACTCGCAGTTCTCTGAACAACATCCACTTGTTTATTCTTTAAATTTTAAATCCTAATTATGCTCCGAGAAGAGTTTGTTTTACTTTACTCCTAAAATCTCTCCATATTGTCGGTTGATATCGGAGTTATCTGATGAGTCTTCACCGCGCTCGAGAATATCAATTTAATTAGTATGCAAAATGAAAATATGGCGGATACAGTAAACAAAACTGTACGTCAAAACATAAATGTTTTCTTTGTCACTACAATCGATAAAGATGCACTTTTTTCATTGCAGCTTGGTGTAATAAAGATTAATTGATATATTTGTTAGGATAACTTATCGAAAAAACACACACAACAAAAATGCTTTTAAGGTCAGAGAAGACTCGGATGGGTGGGGATAGGGGAGGGGTTGTGGTTGTGTGGGGGTGTAGGTGGGGGGGGAGGAGTTGAAATTTAAAAATAAACAGATGACAGTAAAAACGCTGTTCATACATTCTTAGATGTTTGTTTAGGATTCTGGGTGGCGCGGGGGCGCTCCCACGCCCACTTTAATCCGCGCATGCTTACAGTTAGTCTGTTACCCTCAGGTAAATAATGCTATATACGTGTACATGTTTATTAATCCAGCTGTCAGTTGTTTCTAATAATAGACAGACTGCTTGATTGACATCCAGTTTGTGTAGATTGTTACAGGACATTCTGTAATCTAGAATGTTCAATGTTGGTATATAAAGCTGACCTTAGTAAAAATACGTTAGCAGGGTGTTTCAGTATTAGTATTCAAAGTGCAGTATCTGGTTCTTTATTTTAATTGTGAATTTACAAAATATTGGATGCTGTGAATTAAAATATATTTTGAGAGGATAAAAATTATTGTGCTCATTTAGTGACGTTGGATTATTGGATTATTGGATTATTTGGACTAAAATGAATTAATAAACCAGACTTGAAGTAAAATTGGTTTAAAGGGACACTTGACAACTTTGATTAAAGGGACACTTGACAATACAGATTAAAAGGAAACGTACCAATATTATTTGGATTTTATTCGTTTATTGGATTTTAAAGAAATACAAGATTCATTTTATGTGAACTGAATATTTTTCTTTGTATCTTTGAATAAATTTGTTGTTTAAATTTTCAAAAATAGTTGTTGCTGGTTTTACTTCCTTTCTTGCGTGTGTGTGTGTGTGTGTGTGTGTGTGTGTGTGTGTGTAAGAGATATTACAGGATGACACATCCGTTCATGTGAGGAAATTATAAGTCAGACTCCTGCCAAGTGAGGACACGCATGGCCATGTGACCATGTGAGACAAACATTATGTCCTCACATCTACTATCGTTTATAGTGATAGCTAATTTGAAGATTGGGACATGCGGCGGGTTGAGATGGTGTGAGAACACGAAAGAGAGAAACATGTAAGGACACATGAGAGACAATGACCTCATATAGTATGTGTTAGGACCTAATTGTCCCTACTATTTGTCTCACTTAAAACTCATTTATCTCTTTTTCTCTCTTTCTTTCGTCATTTGTACTCTCACAAATCGTCGAATCGTCTAGAGAGGAAGGTTGAGGGCGTCGGTGTATATGTAGACTGTAGCTGTTTTCTGTGGGAGAGTATTCTATCTTTTCCAAGAATGTTGCAAAGTACATGGCAAAGAACAATAACAGAGAAAGTGCAATTGTCATTATCAGGTTATTAAGTAAGAGTGGTAGAACATGCTGTCATAGGATATAATGCATTCAGCAGAATAATTTGTGTAATAATTGTTCAGTTTATTTGTTGTTGGATTTGTTGTTTTTTTCATGGATACTTTTGCCAGTTTAGCGTCTTTAAGGGTGCCCTCTGGTGAATATCAGAACAGTAAGAATTTTTAATTTCCCTGTTTTTTATGAAAAATAACATATTACTAGTTAGTTTCTGGAAAAATAATGATGGGTCTGTGATATAACTTTTTCGCAAAATTAATCTTTAGTAATACACTCTCACAGTGTGGTTTTAAATTCTGAATCAGCTGAAAATTGTGTATGGCAACTTATATGTGTGTAGTGTGGTTTGCAGAACAGGTATCGATTTTCCGTCTTTTTTAATGTAATAGTTCATACTTTAGGACGAAAAATTATGAGTTGTGGTATTTTTATCACCATCTGAACAATTATTACATCCCTTGTCATTACCCCACCCAGTTTACTATAAATTGCATTTTTAAATTTGTGATAAATCAATTTTTCATGATAAAGGAACAGTTAACTTTTTGAGATATTTTGTCTACAATATATATAAGACCTGAGTTTTAGAATGAAAAAATAAAAATTGGGGGTCGGTGTGCATATAAGAAAGATATTCAATAAAAACTGAGAAAAAAATGTGCTTTTTTAGATTTCGACGAGCTCTGACATATAACGGCATAGGTCTGTAACAAATAATAGGAACAATACTTTGTATTGCTGTCTCTGTATATCCTAACACATGTCTTTGTAATAAAGTTTAAATTAAGTGAATATCTTAAACGGTTTTTGAGAAATACCATCTTTTGTACCCCTACCCCCCATTTTGGCTTATGTTAAAAATTGTCAATTTTGGGCACAAAATGTGAGGTAAAAAAAAAAATCTAAAAAATGTTCAATTTTTTTGCACTAAAATATCCCTATTGGGCATGAGTTTGTTACTGTATAATTATTTTTTCCAGTTTTATTATAATTTTTGAAATATAACAAATGTAAATTTCCGGAAGTGCAAAAATCCAAAACCTCAGCAGTGGTCACCCTTAAGTATTATAGACACACTACATAAAATAAGTTGTTGGGTTCTCGGCTACTCTTACCGGTATCTCGCTTTGAGTATCCATTTTAAATATATATTTAAGTAACTCCTATATTAGATTTTTCAACGCTTGTATTAGTAGAAGTATGCCACGTTAATTAGTATATGTCTTGAATATATACATGTATTACTGTGCTGCGGTTATATGTACTATGTAATATGCAAACAAAAGTGTCATTACTGTTATGAACTGAGTGAATAAAAGAGTTGATTTGATTGATACATTTGTCACAGTGTTTGTTTGTAATATAAATGTCTTTAGGGAGTTAAATCATGCTAAAAACGGCATTGTAAATAACGAATGTGTCCTTCATTTACAGAATATAATTAATATGACCTATAGTATACTTTATAGTTTATATACATTTTCACTTTTTGAGCGGATTTCGACATGGTATTAAGCCTCCGATGATTTTAATGTATACAGTACACGTTATTTTTTATGAAAAACAACAAGCTACATACCTGAAACACATCACTCTCCATGGCGCGGATGACAACCTGTGCGTTATATTCATGTGACAACAATCCCAACAAAATACCCGCCTACCGACTGCTCTACTCGGACACCCCAAGTATTTATGATTAATCCTTGAAGGTATGTTACAATAACTTCATTTTTAATGTGTTTCGTCCTCAACAAGGTCCTCATATGAGAGATTCAGGGACAACTGACCATCTTGTTGGGAATACAGTTACGCTGAATAATTAATGACCTTCCATTCATAACGTTTATCAAATTATAGTAAAACGCACTTTTCCTACTAAAGAAACTAACCCGACAAATAACGGCAAAATTACACTGCAAAAGCGTTTATCAAAACTCTGTCCAGTTGTTCAGGTTATTTAATTGTATATGAACCTATTAAAAGTAACGGTTTATTCATGTGTTCTTAAAATAACGGTGGTTGAATATGCTTAATATGAAATATGAGTTGGTAACTCTTAATCATGTTAATTCGACGTTCCAGTTTTGGGGTTTGGCCGGGCTAGTTAAAGCCGTTAATATTGTGTCTACAAGATTTGGATTCTCAAAACATTACTCGTCGTCAGTAGGTTCAGAAATGGTGCACTTGATGTTATACAATTGGTTGTTGTTGGCGGGAGAACTACTATAAACGAAGCACTTTATATATGTATACGCCTTATTTACTTGCCAATAAATTAATAACATTTGTAAATATTTTAGATGATATCTCTATTGTCGCTTATACAACCGTACCGATATAGCTTTTACAATTAGCAAGTATGATACATATTTATAAATGTCCCGTGTTAATCACCAATTATTATTAAGCAACTCAATTCAAATCTGCAACATGTAGCTGAACATATTTATGCAAAAGTAACAACAAATTATATACTAACAGCCTTTCACCACGAAACATTTCCGAAAAAGCTAAATTTAACAATAACTCCACCGAAGATAAACTTACATTAGTGCCCATTTCATATCGACATATAGTAATCGAGTTGATGTTTAGAAAAATCTTAGACAAATGTTAACATATGATCAACGAGTTTCATATTTAGTCATATGAATTGAATTGAATTGAATGTTGTTTAACCGCAAATCAACACAGTATAGGTTATTTAGAGCCGCCCCAGAGAGAGGGGTAGAATACATAGGGAACCGTGCCCTACTCTTATTATCGAATATATTCCTATTGTCATATGACAGGTGAAGCAGTATTCACACAGTTGAAAAGAAAAACATGTTATACGCGTATGCTCATGATATATGCACTTACAGTTTGATATAGACCAGACCGTTACGTATTCACCTGCCCGATATATGCACTATAGTATCGGACGTTATTCCCCTGCCCGATATATGCACTATAGTGTCGGACGTTATTCACCTGCCCTATATATGCACTATAGTGTCGGACGTTATTCACCTGCCCGATATATGCACTATAGTGTCGGACGTTATTCACATGCCCGATATATGCACTATAGTGTCGGACGTTATTCACCTGCCCGATATATGAACTATAGTGTCGGACGTTATTCACCTGCCCTATATATGCACTATAGTGTCGGACGTTATTCACCTGCCCGATATATGCACTATAGTGTCGGACGTTATTCACCTGCCCGATATATGCATTATAGTGTCAGACGTTATTCACCTGCCCGATATATGCACTAAAGTGTCGGACGTTATTCAACTGCCCTATATATGCACTATAGTGTCGGACGTTATTCACCTGCCCGATATATGCACTATAGTGTCAGACGTTATTCACCTGCCCGATATATGCACTAAAGTGTCGGACGTTATTCAACTGCCCTATATATGCACTATAGTGTCGGACGTTATTCCCCTGCCCGATATATGCATTATAGTGTCGGACGTTATTCACCTGCCGGATATATGCACTATAGTGTCGGACACAAGTAATGGTTCTAAATTCAAACAGGGCTGGATAGCACGATGGACTTGAAATCCGGCTCAAGCCTCGGGTTCGCCACTGAGTTTCTTGGTCGGTTTTTGGGCAAGACACTTTCCATTTGTCTATTATCTGAGCACTTCGATTCGTTATTAAGAGTAGGGCAGGCTGCCATTTCTATGCATACTTTCCCTTTGTATTCTTCCCCTCGCTCTGGGACTGTTCTAAATTACTATAATGTGTTAATGAGTCCTTTAGCAACATTCAATTTAAATTCAAACCGTCCACGCGATCTCAGTACTCGAGAGGTGAGGTGGTGCGCATGCGCAAGAGGACGGTTGTTTCCTGTCTCTTCGAAGGCTCAATTTGGCTTTTTCTCTCAATTATAATAAAATTGATGACTTCCTGACCTAGCCACTATTTACGTTACATATTTATCTACCAATTTACGTTGATAATGTAATATATTTCGTTGATTTAACTATCTTTAAAAATTAGTCATAGATTACTTAGCAGTGATCTCCCTTCCTTACTTCCGGTAATAACTTCCGGAAAAAAATCCAGTACAATTTTAGTAGAATTCTCTACCTAGCAGGTATTAGATTATTATTTAGGTACCATTGCCTTAGATATTGTAATCTACTACAATACCATACAGTTTACTTGTTTAAAGTTTTTATTTTTTTGCTTCAATCCTACCAGATATGTAAGTTTTGGGAGTATTAGTGAGTTTACTCTACAGGTGTCTGACTGCTCTCACGTGAATATGGCTACTCTCAACTGCATAGCTCTTTTACTTGTTGTAGCCCTACGTCTTGCAACACTCTGTGTCCATAAGACAATAGTTGAGGAGAAAATCCCCATCACTATGTTCCCGGTGTACAGTGATTCATCCCTGCAAACATTTTGTGATTATTCCCACAAACATGGCATCCCCCTGCAGCGTACCATGTCAGTTCTTGTCTTGGTGAAGAAGTTTAAGAAATTCCGCCATGATAATAATAAACTCACATACTTGTATATTTTCCTGGTCCTAGTAATAAATTCTGGGGACACAGAGCTTAACCTCGGCCCACTATCAGCAAATAATTCTACACATTTCCCATGTGTGGGGTATGTGAGTGCAGTGTTGGATGGGAAGATAAGGATATCGCATGTTACGCATGCAACGTATGGTGTCATATCGACTGCCAGGGAATGAGCCCCGCAACGTATAGTAAGTACAACAGATCTGGTAACCAAAAGAAATATAAAAAGATCGGACAGGGAAAGTAGCATTCAAGGAGGACAGTAAACCACAAAACACAGAAACAAACACGCAAACAGACAAACAAGAAGGCAAAAGCAAAAATAAATGCAAACGACATCACAAACACAAAAAGGGTTGAAGTTGTGTTTTGGAATGTTTATAGTGTGGTATGCCAAACTTTTCCACATCATTGTTTGATTCAATGAACGATATCGACCTTAGTAATATATTTGAGAGTCTGTCAATACCAGATAGCCCGTTGCCCGAATGTCTAGATTCACCTACTGCTGCTTCCTCCCCGATAACCTTGCCAAAACTTAAAACTAAACGTGTCAAGGCTACGCTTAACCATCCACTCAGATTAAAGTTAATGAAAAATAAAAGGCAGAGCTTCATACCATTCTTGAATCTGCTAAGCCTGACATAATGTTTGGAAATGAGTCGTGGCTTTCTCCAGACGTATCAAATTTTGAGATATTTCCTGAAGATTATGAAGCTTACAGGAAAGACAGAGTAGGTGACGCCCACGGTGGAGTATTCTTGGCATTTAGGAAGGAATTACTTTGCGTTGAGACACCTGAGCAGGTCAAAGATTGTGAAATGACATGGTGTAAGCTAGAGATTGTATGATGCAAAACCTCTACCTTTGCTGCTTCTATAGATCCCCTGACAAGGTAGACACTGGATATCTTGATCAACTTAATGATTCACTTAGGCGTATCATGACAAATACAAATGCTCAGGTTCTCGTTGATGGTGACTTTAACTGTGGGGATGTGGACTGGACTAATATGCACGTCCCATCTGGGGTATCAAATAGTCAAACACAATTGCAACTTGTTGACATTGTCCAGGAACACCGTCTGTCCCACGTTGTTGATATCCCCACCAGAAATGACAGAACGCTTGACATTTTATTGACGAATAACCCTTCCCCAGTCAACAGAATTAAAGGCATGCCACCAGTTTGCAAGTCAGATCACGACATCATCCATATCGAATATGACATAAAAGCTAAACGAATTAGGCAAACATCCAGAAAGATATTTGTATATAAAAGGTCAGATATGGATGGTCTTAGGAATCACATGACGGCATACAGTGACAAATTTCATTCAAGAGACCTTGATGAAATACCAGTTAATAACCTATGGACGGACTTCAAAAACGAACTACTGACGGCTACTGATAGGTGAATTCCATTAGAAATGTCCAAAGCAAAAAGAGATTACCCTTGGATTGATAAAACTATTCTTCGGTTAGTACGTAAAAAGGAAAAGTTATATCACCAGGCTCGAAAGTCAAAAAATTCTTCAACTCGAGACCATTATAAGAAATATATAGAGCTGTGGTGCAAAAGAAAATTAGGATGCACATTGGCGGTATGTATCAGGTATATTCTCACTGACAGACGATGAAAAAGTCAGTCCCAATATGACAATTCAAAAAAGATTGTGGTCTTTTGTCAATAGTTTGAAAAAGGATTCTTAAGGGAAAACGACATCCTAAAGTCAAACAACAAAGACAAGGCTAACATCCTTAACCACCAGTTTAATTCTGTCTTTACCCGTGAAACTGACAACCCTCCCACCAATAAAGGTCAAAGCTCCAATCCTTCTATGAATGAAATCATCATAGTTGCAAAAGGTGTTAAGACAATGCTGGAGTATTAAAAGAATGTAGTGACGCAATTTCCAGCATTCTCACGTCAGTCTTTAATCAATCAATCCATCAAGGAACTGTACCTCATGACTGGCGTCGTGCCAATGTGGCTTCAGTCTTTAAATCGGGGGAAAAGTACAATCCCGCTAACTATAGACCGGTGTCAGTAACTTGCATTTGCTGTAAAACACTGAAACATATATTTATTAGCAATATAATGAGACATCTGACGATTAACGGCATCCTTGTGGACTCTCAGCATGGGTTCAGAAGCCAAAGGTCATGCGAAACGCAACTAGGTCAGTTTGTTCAAGACCTAACCTTTAACCTTGATGGCAGCACAAACCGCAAACATAAACAAACTGACCTCATTATTATGGACTTTGCAAAGGCTTTTGACAAAGTCCCCCACAATAGACTAGCATACAAACTCGACTTCTACTAAATACGGGAATACTGTATCATACTAGGTTAATGATTTTCTAAAAGAACGACGTTTTGTGATTTATGTCAGTCAGTGATATATTTGTTTGCCCAATGATACATGTAATTGCCAATGGTATTGTTTATTTGTACAGATGTATCATATACAGTTTGATATGCTTTCTGACACATACCACGAATTTTATCTGTCTGGATCTTATATTACAGAACACAACATATATGTCCGTGTTACCAATGTATACCTTTTCAGCCAGTAGTGTTTTATTTCGCCTCATCTGAACTGCGGACACTGAAAAAGAACAATTTAATGTAGTGTAACACCTTGAAGTAGAAGTGTGTTTAAATTGCGATTCACGAGAGGCTGATTACGGTTATTAGGGAATTAGTTTACTTCAATGTGTTCCAACAGGGTTAGATGGAGCAAATAAATTCTACGTAATTGCATATCAATGCCAAATAAGAAGCAATAGAAAGGAAACAACTGGAATAGGTTAGGTTGTGTTGTGTTTTAAATCGATAGTGTTGAATTGAATCTGTATTAGGTTTATTTTATGCTGTTTCTTTGTCGTCAATATTGCGTTGTTGTTTTTTCGATGGCGTCACAACATTGTTTTCAAGACTGACCTTCGCTAAATAAATAAATATGTTTTTCTTCATGAAGTTTTATGATATCAGATAACGAACAATACTCACCGAGGTATTATGTCTGGTTTTATTTTATCAGTCACTGCCTAATAAAGCAACACGTATCCTTCTTATCAGCCAGAAAAGTGTATATATACCTTATAGCAAGTTGATAGAGATTATTGTCATTTAATTAATTAAATAACCGAGTAAACAGCGTAATGTCTATGAACAAGCTTAGCACTTAGCACTATAATACACTATTTACTTATTTAATTAAATTAAATTACCTAGCACTACCACTGAACCAGCCACTATGATAAACGAATTACGTGTTACCTAAATTACAGAGAAATAGCGATGAACAAGCTAGGCAATAATAATAAACGATTAATTTATTAAATTACTGAGACTTAGACATGAACAAGCTAAGCAATATAACAAACCGTTTACGTATTAATTAAAATACTGATAACTAGCCACGAACAAGCTAAGCACTATATTAAACGATTTACTTATTAACTACAATACTGAGGATTAACTATGAACAAGCAAAGCAAAATATAATAAACGATTTACTGATTTACTAAATAAATTACTGAGAATTAGCCATGAAGAAGCTAAACAATATAATAAACGATTTACTAACAACTTTACTGAGAACTAGCCATGAACAAGCTAAGCAATACAATAAACGATTTACTGATTAATTAAGTTACTGAAAACTAACAATGTACAAGCTAAGCAATATAACAAACTATTTACTGATTAACTACATTACTGAGAACTAGCCATGAACAAGCTTAGCAATACAATAAACGATTTACTGATTAACTAAGTTACTGAGAACTAATCATGAACAAGCTAAGCAATATATTTTAACCGATTTACTGATTAACTAAATTACTGAAAATTAGCCATGAACAAGCTAAGCAAAATATTAAACGATTTACTGATTTACTAAGTTACTGATCACTAATCATAAACAAGCTAAGCAATACAATAAACGATTTACTGATTAAATAAATTACTGAAAATTAGCCATGAACAAGCTAAGCAATACAATAAACGATTTACTGATTAACTAAGTTACTGAGAACTAATCATGAACAAGCTAAGCAATATATACTAACCGATTTACTGATAAACTAAATTACTGAAAATTAGCCATGAACAAGCTAAGCAAAATATTAAACGATTTACTGATTTACTAAGTTACTGATCACTAATCATGAACAAGCTAAGCAATACAATAAACGATTTACTGATTAAATAAATTACTGAAAATTAGCCATGAACAAGCTAAGAAATACAATAAACGATTTACTGATTAACTAAATTACTGAAAATTAGCCACGAACAAGCTAAGGAATATATATTAAACGATTTACTGATTAACTAATTACTGAGAACTAGACATGAACAAGCTAAGCAACACAATAAACGATTTACTGATTAACTAAGTTACTGAAAACTAACCTTGTATAAACTAAGCAATATAACAAACAACTTACTGATTAACTACATTACCGAGAACTAGTCATCAACAAGCTAAGCAATACAATAAACGATTTACTGATTAGCTAAGTTACAGAGAAATAGTCATGAACAAGCTAAGCAATATATATTAAACAATTTACTTATTAACTAAGTTACTGAAAATTAGCCAGGAACAACATGAACAAGCTAAGCAATATATCAAACGATTTACTGATTAACTAAGTTACTGAGAACTAGTCATGAACAAGCTAAGCAATATATATTAAACGATTGACTGATTAAATAAGTTACTGAAAATAATCCTTCTCAATTGAAAATGGAGAAATAATAAGCAAAATCTAGTACAAGAGATACGATTTTAATTTCGATATCGATACTTATCCCTACTTAGACGGTAATGTTCCAAGAGCAACATCTTATTGCGTTATATGTTTCAATTTGTTTGTTTTTCTAGAGCTTGTAGTCGAATCCGGACTACCGTTACCAAAACATCCAACGAACTTTTCAAACGTTATTGTCGTAACCCAGATCTGCTTTTATAATATAAATCTTCTGCAACAAGACTATTACAACCTGACTTCTATGGTGACGTGATTTACAAATTTAGTAAGATCCTATGCCATGCTCATTTCCTTACACTCTTTATTAAACGTGTTAAAAAGAGTGCACGACTCTTCTTTCCAAATATAAATGTAATTTAAGGACTCTTCTGCGACAAGGACTATCACAACCTGACTTCTATGGTGATGTGATTTATAAACTTCCTAAGATTCTTGGTCATGATCACTTTCATACTATCTTTGTTAAACTTGTTAAAAAGTTTATCAAAAGAGGTTATGTCCTATCATTTTGCAACGTACTGCATGCTTGGTGGTGGACCCTTTTACAGTTCGCCACTATGCTTTCCTCTTTAATTGTACGATGACCGGACAGGCCATGGACCCTATGATGACGCCTACCTAAAGCCCATTGGGACGGTGGCGTTTGATGTTTGTCCATGTTCTTTCTTGTCGTGCCCTTAATGGTGTATTCTCTTACTGCTCTGGCTTCTGCCAAGTCATTGAGTACCTTCATTGTGGCTTTCTAGGCTATAGGTTTTTTTGTATTATATTTACACGAGCATATTTGTGTTTTACTTATATTGCCTATTGATGCTGCCTTGTTGGTTAGAGTTTAGATCATGGCGGGGATTTCTTTATTTACACTGTCCTGTTTTAATGGGATGACAGTAGGGTAAGTGTGAGGTTTGGTGCACCCTAGAACCGGTTTAAACCCCCAGTGGCCTACTTTGCCACTGACCGTTCCAATGCGGTAGCCCTATTGTCAACCCTTTTGTGTTTGTGATGTCGTTTGCATTTTTTATTACTTTTGTCTTTTCGTTTGTCTGTTTGCGTGTTTGTTTTTGTGTTTGTTGTTGACTGTCGTCCTTGAATGCTGCTTTCCCTCTCCGATATTTTTACCCTTTTTTCTATCAATTTGCAATGCGTGGCATGTTTAGTGGTTGGCTCATTTACAGTTCGCCACAGTGACTAAGCTTTCCTCTTATATTGTGGGATAACCAGAAAACGTATGGACCCTATAATGACGTCTACCTAAATCTAGAAAGGACGGTAACATCTGGCTCCAAGTTCATAAACAAGCTTAAGTCATATTGTCATGCTCAGACTCAAAACTAAATGTTCTTGAATCATAGTTAATGGACTTTGAATTATTTGAAACTTAACACAAATAGAGATATTCAAATTTTACAATTGTCTTGAAGTTTCCCTATGAAAAACATTGATGAAAACGAATTATAGCTAAAATAAATATTTGAAAGCTTGAAATGGGACTTAAAATTGTTAGTGAACCTGGGCCGGATCTTTGTCTTATAATTTAATCTTGTGTCGTGCCCTGAATGGTTTATACTCTTGTCGCTCTGGCTTCCTCCCAAGTCATTGAATATTTGCTGTGTTGCTGATTTTACCAACATTATTTCAATTTTATAATGAAATAATATAAAGTTTGTGCTACACAATAAATACATTTCCTATTTTAAATCGGTAAAAATGAAAGTTGTAATCGTGCTTAAAAAACACCATTTACACAGTGTATTTCTTTAAATTAAACTACTGCAAAACGCACTTCGTTTAAATCGAGACTTCAATTATGTACTCAAAAGGATAATATTGAAAGTTATCCGAAATAGGGAAATGCATTTGCGTTCGTTTCGTTCGTTCCGTTCGTTTTCAGCGTTTAGCGTTTTAAAAAATGCATTCATCGTTCGTTTTTTAAAACGCTGAACGCTGAAAACGAACGAAACGAACGCAACGAACGAAATGCATTTTTAAAATATAGATCGTGCAACGTTCATTCTGCGTTCGTTCTGCGTTCATTCTGCGTTCATTTTCCGTTCGTTCAGCGTTCGTTCTGCATTTATTTGGGGTACTTGAACGCAACTGGGTCTGTATGCATTTTCGGCGCCAGCCGTTTAAGCTGGCTTTTGGCCTCGCAGGAGGTGTGTCTGTGTAAGCCTATCAAAACTCGAGTTGAAAGCGATACAGAAATTATGAAAGCCTACAGTGTTTATTAAACTGAATGCTGATGGCTGATGGCTAAATTTGTCTGACAAGGCCAAAGGAAACAAGTTTGTTTATAGAGTGAAGTTGTTGATAAATGGTATATCTTTAGGTACTTGTTACGCTGTACTTCAGTCGTGACCGGAAAAGATGAAGAAAGGAATTGAAATGCTGAAATTGCAAATAAGTTATTCTATTTTCTTGCAAAGTGCGTTAATTTTACATGGTAACTGGTAATGAAATCCTATTAAAAATTACATATGGCCGTGATTTCCTAGTCACGTGATTTTTCAAGGTGCCCGGATGTGTTCTTCTCCAAAACCACAAGGGCTAGATCTTAGATATTATGTATATATCATCATCTAGTGGTCCTCTACCAAGTTTGTGCAAATGGTGACCAAAATATTCTTTTCTGAAACCACAAGGGCTACAGCTTTAATATTTTGCGTGTATCAACATCTAATGGTCCTTTACCAAGTTTGTACAAATGGTGACCCTGGCGTCAGAATTATCCCCACCTGTTACTATTCAAAAGTTTTACATAGTAATATAGAGAAAATACATTAAAAAACATTCTTCTCTGAAACCACAAGGGCTACAGCTTTCATATTTTGCATGTAGCATCATATAGTGGTCCTTTTCCAAGTTGTACAAATGGTGACCCTGGGGTCAGAATAAGTCCCTCACCGGGGGTCAAAAGTTTTACATAGAAAAATTAGGAAATACATTTAAAAAACCTTCTTTGTTTGAAACCCAATGGTTAGAGCTTTGATATTGTGCATGTAACATAATCTAACAGTGTACAATTTGCCAGTAGATCGATTCAGGCCCTCGTGGGCCTCTTGTTTTCAGGGTAATGGCCCTTTGAATATTTCAACAATGGCCTTCCGTAATGGAAGGCACTAACTTGTTTTGTTCAAATTCCCCACATTGGAACTGCTGTGTCAACTTTTATCGAAATACGAATTGCTCTACTTTTGCTATTAAAATTATTTCACTTCATGACCATCAATCACTTATACATTGTGCAACGCGCCGACTATCTTTTTTTAAAGATATTTCTCGTTTACCATATTGCCTGCAAACAACTTTGGACAGAAACATTTTAAAACATTTTAAAAGCATTTCCATGGAACGCATTACCATTTTGTACCGACCGATGATATCTTCAAAACCATTTAGAGACAACGTCTTAATACAGTTGTAGATCGTAGAATCACTAGTAGTCGATCAATCCTTATACAGTCGTGTTTAAACAGACATCTCTGATGTCATTTAAAATTACAAAACGTATACTAAAACCAAAGTCGCTGTAAACAATATAACATGTTATATGGAAATGATTAGCATGAATCCAGTAGCTAACAGTGACAACATTTTTGTATGCATATTAACTGGCAAGAAAATGGAGTATACATATACATGTAATAGTAATAGTCCGAGTATTAACGTTAACATGTTATCGCATTGATTCAGTAAACAATGTTTTTAAACGTGTTTTATTGTCGGAATATCCGTTATAAAATCCTGCGAATATAAGCTTTCACATCGCTTAATAGAATTAAGGCGGGACCACGTAATGAATTACAAGCAAGCTATTTACAATAATTGTGAAACAATATTCATAAAAAAAACACATGTGTTCTTTTTACTAAAAGAAAGACAACTATGTCAGCATTTCGAAACATTAGCATTGTGTTACTTCATTTTGATACATTATGCCCCTATAATACATTAGCATTGTATGTTCGACAACACATTCGATCCTGAAATACGTAACATTTTTATACGATATGCTTGGTTTGCGCTAAGGTTTAGTACGATGTGTTAGGTTTGCGCTAAGGTTTAGTACGATATGTTAGGTTTGCGATATGGTTTAATACGATATGTTAGGTTTGCTCTAAGGTTTAGCCAAAATTGATACAAAATACTCAAATTGAATAACAAAAGGCAAAACAAACTACTTTTCAAGATTTTCGAGTCATTGGCTATTTTGGCTACTTTAAGCGATAAGATGGTGTATATACATTTATTGCGGTGGATTATGTACTATGCTATCACATCAGGAGTGTATAATGGGCACACTACTGTACTATTACATCAGGAGTGTATAATGGGCACACTTTGATACGGTGGATTGTGTACTATGCTATCACATCAGGAGTGTATAATGGGCACACTATTGTACTATTACATCAGGAGTGTATAATGGGCACACTTTGATACGGTGGATTGTGTACTATGCTATTACATCAGGAGTGTATAATGGGCACACTTTGATACGGTGGATTGTGTACTATGCTATTACATCAGGAGTGTATAATGGGCACACTTTGATACGGTGGATTGTGTACTATGCTATTACATCAGGAGTGTAAAATGGGCACATTTTGATACGGTGGATTGTGTACTATGCTATTACATCAGGAGTGTATAATGGGCACACTTTGATACGGTGGATTGTTTACTATGCTATTACATCAGGAGTGTAAAATGGGCACATTTTGATACGGTGGATTGTGTACTATGCTATTACATGAGGAGTGTATAATGGGCACACTTTGATGCTAATCAAGTCATAATAATAATGCCAATAAAATAACACTGTCAGGAGGTTCGTTCCATTCTGATTCATAAGAATTTAGATTTATTTATGGCTAAACAGATCTTAAACACCTAGTATATTGTCAATGGTTTTATTTGCATTTTACTGAAAATGTTTAGTCGGATGCTGCATCATGTTCTCTTAAAACGAGTTCGAGTATAGAAATATAAACAAAGACAAACCAGAAACTATTATTAATCTGTGGTGCATTATCGTACATTATCGTAAAACAAAACGTGTTGAGTATATTATCCTTCGTGTGTTTCGCTGTTTCGGAATATATACTCAGTTGCAAAAGAAAATAGCCACTTTGAAAGTTTTACTATACACCCTATCCTCTTTATCAAGCAACATTCCCTTAATGATTCAACCTATTGAAAAACAAAGGACAACATGAGATTGGCAATGGAATGACACAAATTTTGATACCAAACACGGCATATTCATTTTGGAATTTGTCAATTAATTCTAAAAAGACTTTATACAATTAAATCTAAACAAAACTCAGTGGCTACTTTCTTTTGGAGCTGAGTATATATGCTTTTTATAATAGACTTTATACAGTTTTCTTACTTACTGTGAGCATTTGCGACCAACATATGGTGTATCATATTTTCATCCTAAATGATCAACTAGAAATACAGACATTCGTTTCTCTAGAGCTTGCAGTCGTGTTGAGGATTTTAATATTCGTAATATTTGTATAACTAAAAGGCTACTCCAGCAGGGATACCGTTACAATAAACTTCGAAACACCATTGCACATTTTATTATCGTAACCCTGATCTACTTTTAAAATATAAAAGTAATTTAAGAACACTTCTGCGAAAAGGACTATCACAAACTGACTTCTATGGTGATGTGATTTACAAAATTCGTAAGATCCTTGGTCATAATCACTTTCATACAAACTTTATTAAACTTGTTAACAAAACGATAAAAGAGGCTATGACACTATCAATTTGCAACGCACGGCATTTTTAGTGGTTGAACCATTTGCAGTTCGCCACTATGATTGATTGTGCGATGACCGGACAGATTGTGGACCCAATGATGACGTCGACCAACATCCTTAGGTCGGCAGCGTTTCATGTTTGTCTTTAATCTTGTCTTGTCGTACCCTTAACGGTTTGTTCTCTTGTTCCTCTGGCTTCTGCCAAAATAAGATATAGGGTCTTGGATATCTTTGTATTTACATTTTCCCGTTTATTGGGATGACAATAGAGTAAGAGTGAGGTTTGGTGCACCCTAGAACCGGATGTAAACCCCTAGCGGCCTGTCATGCCACTGACCGTTCCAAGACGGTAGCTCTATTGCCAACCCTTGTGTATTTGTGATGTCTTATCTTGGATTTTATTCATCATTATAAAAAGTATATAGTTGTTCTTTGTTTCTTTGTGTGTTTGTGCTACTTTTCCTGTTCGAATGTTATATCTACTTCTATGCAGCTTTAAGGTTTCACAAAATGACAGATATTAAACGAAAGCCATATATATATTTTAAATTGAAAAAAATAATACTTCAATTTTACATTAAATACGACTGGCCTCAGCGCGATTAAAATAACGAGCTATGTATGCCGTTTCCTTCTCCACTTTACCGGGTTAATGAACTGTTTATGTAATCATTCTCTAAGTTATCGGCTTAATATAATGAAACAGTGCAATTAAGGAAATGGTTTGTTTTGAAGAAAAACACAACAAGCCATTTTAAACAGTGTGCTTTTTGGAGTTCATGCACGTGTTTTATATCTCTAGAGTATCATTTGCCATATTCCTTTTATACTTGTAAAAATAACCAAGTTGAAAAACGATTTCTCTGCAAGCTCAGTTTACCGGTGTCACTGTTAGTATGGACTTTAGTGCAATGCAATCAATTAATTACACGTACACTTTTTAATCCGAATCTGTAAACAACAACATGTCACTTAGTAATTGTCACTCTAATATTAAAGTGTTATTTAGGGTTATGTTTAACCCCCTGATTGACGTTAAACTTCAATCTTATTTCTGAAAGATCGCTTTCTTCTGTATAAAGCAGTAATTAAAATGAATTTAATTAAAAAGAAACAGATTTAAGTGCGACCTTATTCGATAAATTGAAAACAAACGTAAAGGACAAAACCGTGCACACAATAAGATGCATAGCACGGCTAAAGGCGCTTAAGTACACATATTAGAATAGGCTTCACCAGGTAGATGCGTTGTCATTTACCTTAATGGTGTAGCCCAGGGAATAGAACGGCGTACTTGAATTCCGAAGGACTCGGGTTCAAGCCTCGCCAAGTTTCGTCTATATGTTCGTGGACATGACACTCCTTTCGCCTTGTCCGTCGGATGGAGATGGTCATTCGTAGTGCACGTAAAAGAACCATATAAATATATTTGCTAGTAAGTGTAGGGCATGTTCACCTATTCCTATGTATCATTCCTTTCTCTCCGGGGTGGCTCTAAATCACCTATAATGGGTTGATGAGCAGCTAAAAACATTCACTTAAGTGTCAAACTAAAGAAGACTAGTCATTAAACGAATCATACTTTTAACTACATCATACAGGCAACAGCTGAGAAGGAAATATTATTCATATGAATCACGGAACTGTGCCATTCTCTATCTATCGGATATAATGCATTCCTCAACGCGCTCGAAGGATATACTCCGACATGAGACTACATAATGTGTTTTGTTTATCAGCAAGCCTCGTCCGTCGGATGAGTACGTAAACCGGGCGGTCCCGTGTATCGGTCTATCAACCGAGCACGTTAAAGAACCATAGGAATCTATTCGATAATAAGAGTAGGGCAGGTTCCCGGATTCCTATGTATCCTTCCCCTCTCTCTGGGGCGGCTCTAAATAACCTGTACTGTGTTGATGAGCCGTTAAACAACATTCAATTTAATTCAATTATCATCAAGCAAACCCTTTAAAGTAGAATATCGCTTAAGCCGAGGACTAAAAAAATGAATTTGCTACTTCTCTCTCTTTTGTATGTTGCTTCCGATATTATTGAAATTCACACTTAGTCTAGCGTTTGTTTAATCCTGTGTGGCGACAGTACAGATGAGATTCCCCTTTCAGTATTTATTGGTGGCCTGTGTGTGTCTCGAACCGTAGTATCCAGATTAAGAATACGCATTGCTATCCACGTGGTCATTGCGGTCCCGACTCCTTAGGACATAAAAAACAATAAATTATGATGATCACATTCAGGACATCAAGCCCAGCTATTATCAGTATTTTCTTTGAAACGTTAATACCCTTTAGACATTGTGAACTGTGGAATCAGATGTCTAGATCATATTTTTAATTAGATGTAGCAGTCAAGGACCATAGTCAACTAAAATCACGCATGGAAACAAACAACATTTACAAGGATAAACAAAAGGTAATGTATATGACAAAAATCTAAAGATTGGCAATATAGTTCCCGCCTTGGAACATTCAGTGGCCAAATAGGCCGCTGGGTGTTAAAACCAGGTTATAGGGTGCACCAAATATAATTTTTACACAAGTTTCATCCTAGTAAAACGATACATTGCAAATAAAGATATTCCCGCTTTTGGATGTCATTGCGATATCGCGGTTGTTTGTGCACGTCATTGTAATGTGGCAGTCGTGCTTAATCCCCAATGTAATAGGCATCAACACTATTCAAGGATTTAACGGAGTTTTTAAGCTAACATTTAACGCAGGACAAACAGATAGTTATGTTTATGTAGAGCATATTATATTGATTCTACTTCTGGTCAACTCTGTCAGTATATTTTGTTTACTTCTTTTAACAGTTAAAATGACTGGTTTAATTTCAAAATGTGCGCGTTTTTCATAAAACATAATACAGATTAATACAGTTGATATTTCAGTTGACTAGTTTATTGTTGACTAGTTGATTGTTGACTAGTTTATTGTTGACTAGTTTATTGTTGACTAGTTGATTGTTGACTAGTTTATTGTTGACTAGTTTATTGTTCGTTATAATAAAATGTGTACATGCATGAATAACACTCCTTAATGATTGATTTGGCAAACTACTATGTTCGCACAGCACACGTTTTACATAAGGTCATGCATATTAATATAGCTAAAACTAATAAAACATGCATACAATAAATCCAGGTTAAAGTTCATTTCACCACTGGCTGTGCCAGGCGAGTTATTTCAGCCATTTTTGTTCTATGTAAAGTTTGAGGTAATGTGTTCTGTATTTACACGACTTGTAAATGAAAAACGTGTCGAGTGTTACTGAATTTCGGGAGGAATACAGTATTGGTTCAGCCCAGGAATAAGTGGATGGTTTGTATCTCCCATTAAAAATCGACCGTCATACATGGACTGAACGATTCAGCAAAATGACGTTAAACACCAAACAAAGCAATATTTACTATAAATGTTGTTTATATAAATATCAAGTACATAGGCATAAAGTAAAGTCTATATTGACCACTTAATTAGTATACCTATTATTATATTTATACCAACTACTGTATATATTCGTATCTAACATGGTTTATGAAAATACTCAATGCTGATTGGCTATTGAGCAGTTTTTGAAAAAGCTAAACAAACCTCTGATGTCACGTCCTTCAACCGTTAGAACGTCATTTTAAACGATTTTCAACGTCGGAAAACATCCAAAACAACGATTACTTATTTTAAGGAAACGTTACGTTCAAACAACAAATGGAACTTGTTAGAAACACGATAAAGTTGTATCTTTTCTTCTTTTGGTGCTGAGAGATGGACGTACAATGTAAGTTGTGAGAATGTGTTTGTGTTATGTTCAATCTCTCGAAAATGTGTATATAACATACATAACAATCCATGTCAGATAAGGAATAAAATATTTCCAGCGGGTTTATATATTGAGCGAGATCAAAACCTGGTGGTTGGGACTTGAAACACATCGAAACCGCGGGCCTACGGCCCTTGGTGTCGATGGTCTTCAAGTCCCGCCCACCAGGTTTTTATCTGGGACAATATAAACCCGTAGGAATTTTTTTTTCATTTTTTTTTCATTTATTATCATGTTTTAATGGAAGTCGCCGCCGAAAAAAACAACATGACAACTAATGAGGTGGACTCGGCTATATACTATAGGCGGGTTATGTTTCAACATTGATCTGGACTGTTGGACTATCAACAACATGAATGTCACAAACAAAACATATTTTACCTATTACGATAATTTGATAAAACATTTTGAACACGCGATATCGTTCCCTTTTTCTTGTTCAATCACGGCCGTATTTGTTTTTTAATTTCTCCCTTGTTTCTCTAATTGTCCTTTAACGCAACTTCGTATTTCAAGTTATAAAAGAAATTAAATAATTTTATACTTTAGCTCGGTTATCATGACTTGTATGCATTGGAAAAAATAGTCTTAAATTAACTAAAAAAACTTCGGAAAGACTAAATAAACGTCAATTAAAACAACATGTGCGACAATAACTCTCAAATAAAGCAAGAAACAGAATAACAATAACACTGATAAACACGCAACAGCCAAACATGTTGCAGTTCTACATAACATTAAGCGAGACGTAAAACGACGATAAATTCACATTTGGAAAGTATCATGGAGACAATAAAGGGTAAATTGATGTTGTCGTTCTAGAAGCGATGGAAACACGCATTAATTCATTTTTTCACGATACTATTTTCCTACTCAAATAAAAAAAATAAGGTAATGTAAATACACGAATAGAACAAGAAGGGTAACATTCACAGAAGGCAGAACTCCATATAAAAACACGCATTTTAAACAAATGAATTGTTGTCATTGCTACACTACATCTGAATCTCAATCTTTAATATTGTATAAATTGTTTACCTTATTGCAATAACTCATTACCTGTAATAGTGCTACCTTTCAGGTATAGGTATTATTCCACTTACTTATTAAATGTAAAAGTCTATATTGCATCTGTCTTATACTGTTGTATTACAACCGTATAACATGTAACAGTGCTACTATTCCTACTACAGTCATCTATTACAGATAGCAGTGCGTATTGCATCTCAGTATTATTGCAATTATTTATTACATGTGTCTGCCCTGACATGAAACGTTGCTACGTTGCATCGGGGTATTGTTTAATGTTTGTTTCATGTAACCATTTTATTACAGTAACAGTGCTATTTTAATATTAATAATATTGCAATAATTTATAATCATATAACAGTACTACCCTGCATCTAAGTATTACTGCATTCCTGCATTACATGTAGAAGCGCATATTGCGTCTAATACTTATGGCAGTCATTCATTACATGTAGCAGCCCTTCTAAATCCTGACAATAATCATTACTTACATGTAAAAATCATGCAGTACTATATAAACTGTATCGTCATGGCGATACACACATTTGACTCAATAGGAACTATTTTAATTCTTAATATGAAATCTCAAGATAATTTCTTTGTTTTGTTTGTATTTACATATATTTTTTTGTCTTTCCCATCTAGCATTGTGCAATTGTTTACTAATTCTTGAACACTTCCTGGTACATACGTGTTCTCATTATGACTTACGAAACCCTTCATACTTTTTTAATTCTACTTTTATATTTGATACATACGAGTAACTTAGAATATAAAAGTTGTATGACGGGAATATGGAACTGTCTTAAACCAATTACTAAACGGATTATACAAACATCTCACTACCATTTTACGAGTTGTAAAATGTCAATGACGTATTTAAACTAATTGTTAAGGTGACACTTCTTATCTTAGCAGGTATTGAGTCTAATCCTGGCCCTGGAGCGAGTAACGGTAATAATAAGACAAATATTTCCATTGTTCACAATAATATCTGCAGTATACTTCCAAAATTAGATATTGTCGAAAATGAATTAGCATCCCATGATATTAGTTGTATAACCGAGTTCCACCTCGACGCCCCAATAGCGGATGATAACCAATTACAATTAACCGGATTTCAAAACCCATTTCGTAATTTCTCTGTTCCGTTAGGAGGGATCTTATGAATGATAATCTTGAACTGTTATGGCTGGAAGTAATGTGTAACGATAACAGTAAATCTTTAGTTGGAGCGTTCTATCGACCGCCAAACTCACAGGTACACTTATGGGATTTGCTATATGACTGTATATCACAATCATTGAATAATAATTTCCCAGTCTTTGTGACAGGGGATTTTAATATCGACGTCTTATTTGTCTAACAGATTTAAACTGTTGTTACAAAGATTAAATATGACAAATATTATTAACGAGCCAACAATATTTAACGTGACTTCGGGAAAGTGCATTGATCTATTTATTACGAATACATACACCAATATGCAGCACACACGCTCCTGTGTCTGTTGTGATTTAGCTTTCAGACATTTAGAAAGTAGCCTATAAACGGGTTATTAGCAATTATGATGTCACTGACAACTGACATAGATGGTCTTAATACGGATATACAGAATACTAACTGGGGAAATGACGTGTTTAACTGTGATGATATAAATGCAGTATACTCTCATTTTTGCAATTCTTTTAATGACTGTGTAACAAGTCATGTACCTATAAAGACTGCTGTTATACGTCCAAATGGTAAACCGTTTATGAACAATAATATACGCTTTAAAATGCGACAGCCAAACAGAATGCACAAGAAAGCGAAGTCTTCAAACAATCCATTGCATTGGTCAATGTTTAGGCAACTTAGAAATGAGGTAATTGCTTTAATCCGCGAATCTAAGAAATCTTACAAGACAAAACTTACATCCCAGTTAACTGAACAATCTATCCCCTCCCCACCCCGGGTAAATGGTGGCGTATAGCAAAATCGATCTCTAAACTGAACAAAGTAACTCAATCAAACTTTCCAATATAAAATAACGGTCGTATTTAATACATCAAGCAGACAAAGCTAACAAAGTGAATTCCTTCTTTTCTGCAGCATCTCATATTGAACATGAGCCGGAATTACCTACTTTTCATAATCGCACTGACAATAAAATGAATGACATTATTATAAATGAAACGGAAGTAATTGATCAATTGACAACTTTGAAATTATCGAAACCTACAGGCCCAGATATGATTAGCCCAAAGGTGTTATAAATAGCATCGCCGCTCCATTGACGAGACTTTTTTTTATTAATCTGTCATTGTCAACTTGAAAAGTACCATACCAATGGAAAAAGGGGAACGTAACTACTATTTTTAAGGGCAAGGGGGGACCTGACATGCCGGGCAATTATAGGCTCATATCCATTACCAGTATTATTTGAAAATTGATGAAAAAATAATATTTAAACACTTGTTCAGCTAATTATCAAAACGAATAACCTTCTGTGCAAATACCAGGCAGGCTTTCAACCTAGAGACTCTACTGTAAATCTGATCATAGAAATATACAATAATATAATAAGCAACCTCGACGCTGGGAAAGATGCACGATTTATACTTTGCGATATTGCTAAAGCATTTGACAAGGTATGGCATGCTTAATTGCTTTTTAAATTAGCTAAATATGGTAGCAATCATACATTATGTAACTGGATACGTATCTATCTCTCTGATAGGCAGCAAAAAGTAGTGCTAGATAGATTATCTTCAAGCTTCACTACTATAGATGCAGGTGTTCCGCAAGCGTCCCCGTGGCCGAATGGTTATCGACGTTGCGTTTTAACATTCGCCTCTCACCGCTGCGGGTTCGAACCCCACTGGGAGCTCGACTTGTAAGTGAGGAAGTGTCGATTCTTACGGATGGCGGGACGTGTACAGTACTGTTTCTACCCAGGAAAAGTATGGATGGCCTGCCTCAACCACAACAAGTCGACCGTCATATATAACCTTGCATGTGTTGAAAATGACGTAAAACACCACAAAAACAAGCTAACAAACAAAACAGGTGTTCCGCAATGCTCTGTTTTAGGTTCATTTCTACTTTTGCTTTATATAAATGATATCACAGATGACTTATTGAATGATGTGCGGTTATTTGCTGATGACACTTCTCTTTTTGTTGTAGTTGATAAAACCCCAGTAGAATGTGCCAACTCCCTTACAAATGATCTTTGCAAAATATCTGGATGATCCAAAAAATGGCTGTTACATTTAATCCACAAAAAACCAAAAGCCTTGTCCGCACTAGAAGAAAATATAACGTCCCACCAGTCTACTTTGATAGTGATATAGTACAAGACTAGTGTCACATTGTCACCTTGGATTTACAATTCAGTCAAATGCAACTTGGTCGCATCATATAGAAATATATACGAAAAAATATGTGCACGATTAAACATTCTAAGAATGCTTAAATACAAACTTGACATACATTCTCTATTAAAGTATATACCGCCTTTATAAGACCTATACTTGAATATGGCGATTTAGTATGGGATAACTGTACGCAGGGAGAATCTGACCTATTAGAGAGCGTCCAAGTTGAAGCAGCACGAATAATAACAGGCCTCAGGTGCAATTCCACTAAATCATACTTATATACTAAATTGAATTTAGAAATATTTGCAAAAAGAAGAAAATATCATAAACTTGTAACTATTTACAAAATAATGTATGGCATAAGTCCGGACTATTTGTATAACTTAATCCAACCATACTTACCTGTGAACAATAAGTATAAACTTCGAACTTCAGGATTAAACCTACGTCTCCCTCTTTGTCGTACAACATCGTAATTATTATAACAGCTTTCTACCGAGTACAACTAAACTATGGAATGCTTTACCGTTAGACGCAAAAACCGCATCATCTGTTAAACAATCTAAGCATAAACTTAGGGCTATTGAACATAGGACTACCTGTCAATATCACTATAATATAGGCAATAGGAATGAATAGAAAACATCCTCCTTTGTAAATTAAGAAATAACTCAAGTAATCTAAGAAAGCATTTATCTGACCACTTCTTGACAGATACAACTTGTCCAAAATGTGGCAATCCATGTGAGGAAAATAATTTCTTTTTCAACTATCCACTATATAACCAATTCAGAAATGACTTACTTGATACCCTAGCCAATCTTGTTGATGTCACGCATATCAAAATTGACTTGATACTGAATGGCAGTTCCAATCTAGACGATACTACGAACTCAGAAATTGTACTTATCTTCCACAAATACATCAAGTGTACCAGGAGATTTTCGTAGAATTATAGATGTATGTACGTGTACATATGTAAATGTTTGTGTATATATGGGTATATAGGTATATGCATGTATGTGTATGTGTACATGTATGTATATACTATTGTATTGTCATATATGTTTTGTCGCAATGCTAGAAGAAATTTACTTCATTTCAATTCATCTTTCTACCTTTTTATTGTTATTTTCTTTTGTTTATTTGATTTGTTATCATTTAACTTAAATTCCAAAATTAACTATTGGTTACAGTAACTCATACTAAAACCAATATATTTTGTAATAAGCGGTACATTTGTATATATATTTCCTATTGGTTTCCAGCATGATTTTCTTTCTGTATATTCTTTTTTATTTTCACTTAAGTTCTTTCTGACAGTACAACATGTTAATACTAATTCTAACACGACCTGCGCAGTCTTTCGTAAACACAAAGAAGAGAGACAACTGTATGTTATTCTACGATAAAATACAGCTATTCCATTAATTCCCCGCGTTTATTTCATTCGTTGGAAGCGCCACGTTGCATGATGTCACTCTGGGAAATATATGTCACGCAGACAAACTCAACAGCAATGTTAATGAAATTTTAATAACAACAAACTTGCCAAGCTCCCAAACCTTGCACACCCCCAATATAAACCCATCATATGCATCAGTACATATAACATTATACTTATATATAACATTAATAAGTATATTGAACAAGCTGAGAACGTTTGACGTCATATAGGCCTTGAGCCAGGACCCAAAAATTTCGATATTGTTACCAACTCAAGGGACAAATTCTACCGTCACTTTTTGAAAAGAGCAATGTATATAGATTACATTTTTCCATGATAGCAATCTGGAACAGGTAGCTTATATAAAAAAAAATCGAACATTAATAGGTTATCATTGTAGCGCTTTCATATAAGTGTTTGATGTTCATTTTTGAATGTCATGCTTGTGTGAATAATTATTGATGTACTTTTTAAAGATGTACTTAAGTTTACAATTCATTGAGTTACATAAAGCGTAAATAAGCTCTTTTTTAGCACTGAATTCAGTTAAAATCTCTATTTTGCTTCAAATTAGAAGTCAATTTACCCCACCCACTATTGACACATGTTTATGCATTTAGTTTAGTTAATAATTTTTACAATATATGTGTAAACTTGTAAGAATCAGTAATTTACAACCTTTCTACATGATTTAAATAATATTATAATATGAATAAGGGATTGTTATGATATATTGATGAAATTAAGTAGTAAGCAATGTCCATGGCATTGCACATATGTGTTCAGTAAGCCTGATAAGTTGAGATGCATGCCAAACTGGAAGTATAAGCCTTCATCAAAGTAACTGCAACATAAATAGTATTAACATGTTCTGATATATACATATATTGCACAGACGACACATAGTCCAAAGGATTCTATTTAAAGGAATTGTGCGGTTTAACGTGTTTGTTATTTTAACAAAAGTCTTTTTTTAGGTGTATACGTCATGGCAATACTTATTATGATTACACATTTGGATTATGTATTACACATAAATACATGAATTAAACCAGTGAAGTAATCTTATTACTTCACTGATTAAACATTGCATATTGCAACGCAAAATCTTAAAAGTTGTCTATTTTAATACTTTTTAATTAAAATTTATGCATATTTTAAGGATTTTTATACCTGAATTACCCCACCCATATACAACACAATGAAGAATTCTGCATACGAAATGTAAAAATAGTAGTATATGCATTTGCACGAACCATTTTTGTGTTACTGAAAAAAGAATCGACGAAGATGAATTGATTTGAATTGGGGTTTTACGGCGCACCAACACAAACATGCTATATGGCGCCAACAGGAATGAACATTCGACCCGGCTCACTCTTCATTAACATATAGATAAAAATGTGCAGAATGTGCCTAGAACCTTCTTATCTGCAGAACTGCAGAGTTGCTGCAAATTCTCTAGTAAACACTTCATTTTCCCCGGATCCACGATTACTGCCACCACTGAAATAGCACCTGAAACAATACAGGTTTCATGATAAAAATAATGAACAAAAATGACAAAATTAACATGAATTCGGGGAAATTTTACCCCTATGCCTGGATATGCAGTGGTCATATTCTTGCCCGGGAACCACACGGCGTCGACGAAGAAATGTTTTTAGGGTAATACCCAGATCACTATGCTAACTACTTACCATGGCAACTATTTGTTAGTATTGGTGCAGTTGTTACAATATCACCTGCTTAGGATATTTATCTAAACATAGGTTGTGATGTTCTCCGTATTTGATTTAGAGTATGGAATTAACCTAGGATAGTAAGCATCAACCCTATTTTTGCGCGTGCAAGTGGAATGATTATTACCTAAAAAAGATGTATTGCCAATGAAGAGAGAGAGCGGGAGTGTGTGTTGTGGGTGGGTGGGGGGGATTGGATATATATGCATTTAGGAACCTAGGAATTAACACCTATGTTTCTTTAACGTGATGGGCGATATACGGGATCGCCTGGTTTACGTCACATCCGACGGACGGTGTGTAAAAGTGTCTTGCCCATGAACACACCGACAAAATTCACTGGCTCCGGTGAGGTTTGAACCAGGTTTGAACCTCTGAATTTAAAGTCCCCCGTGCTATCCACTGCATCAACAGGCTGTATGCGCTCAAGCAGGATGACTGCATTAAAATACATACAAATAAAATGTTAGATCCGTCATAAAGGTTATATCCAAGAAGCTGGGTTCACAACGGTCTCTCTTATCTAGCATTCATGTATGTCGAGTTGCAATATGCCTGCAAGCCTTATATATGCCCAGCTCATTGCTGTTTTGATAAACTTCGCAATTAATGCCTTGAGATAGAACAGGACAATTAAGAACACTCAGTTCATAATATCTGATTTAAATAATATAACTTAATGTGACAAAATAACATACATATAAGATATAAAAATATATATAAACGCTTCCAGATAAGAATCGGTACCCAGTGCATCGAGATAGATTACATTTAGTGATCACGGTTAGTTTACTGATTTGTGTATGTTAGACTGTATAAGCTATATCCGACATACAGGTGTAGGCTACTGCAGTAAAGTAGCTATCCCGCCAACAACAGCCACATTTTACAACATATGTACATCGTTTCTAAACCTACTGACCACAAGGTATATACATAACGTACATCGTTTGAGAATCAAAACTCTATAGATACAATATAAAAAGCTTTAACCAGCCAGTCAAAAAAAATGGATAATTCATTTTACACTTATTCAATTACGGATATTACAAAAACCCATGAATAAACATATACTTTTAAGCGACACATATGCATTATTTTATGAGATGAACACCTGGACAGAGTTTTGATAAACTGTTTTTGTAGTGTAATTTTGTCGTAATTTGGCGGTTATTTTAAAATTTGTATAACAAACACCTAAATATCAACAGTTAAACCGTAAGATGCCTTTTATTTTTCTTTCTGTTTTTTTTTTGCAATTTGTCGAAAATGCAGTGGTATACTTTGTGATTTTAGTTCGTGGTTTTTTTCAATATGCGATTTGTAAACATGGTTAAGTCTTCATAATGGAATACCTTATCAAAAGTCACATTCTCTATATATTTCAGTTCGCTTAAAACTTTTGAAGTGATTTTATGAAAAGTGTACAACTTCAAGCCATAAACAAGAGACCCACTCGTCTTGTCTCAAAGTGCTCTCATGTTTTAAGAAACAACAACAATTTCTTTATATTAATCTGTAAAACTGTGACCCCCGTAGTGGCCATATTTGACCCCATTGTCGCCATTTGAACAAACTAGGTAGAGGATCATAAGCGTATGGTACATACGAACTATTATTTAGCTTTTGAAGTATCAGAAGCTGTTTGAATATGTTTTCCTATATAATTCAATGTTATAGCGCGACCCCCGGGACAGGGCCAAAATTGATTCCAGGCTTGATTCAAGAGGGACACCATTTAAATTATTTGGTACAGGACAATAATCTTAAGCTACATATAGCTTATTAACCTCTAGGTCTTGTAGTTTCAGAGAAGATGTTTATAGACTTTCCTGCATAACTCTATGTAAATATGTGCCCCGGGACCGGGCGACATTTGACCATAAGATCACCATTTGAACAAAATAAATTGGTGGAGATCGATACTCTTATGCTACATGCATCGTATTAGACCTCTAGCTCTTGTAGTATCAGAAATTAATATTTTTATAGACTTTCCTATATAACTCTTTGTAAAACTTTAACCCCAGAACCCCTCCCCCCGCAGTATGGTTGCCAGGGTAGAATACAACCACTGCAAACACACCGTCACATGCAGAGGGGTAGGACCCCCACCCACCCCTTTCA